>JALLPD010000006.1:0-33903 GCA_036940065.1 Cyclotella cf. meneghiniana
ATTAACTGACGACTCGGACGACCCAACTGACGACAAGTGACGACCCGACTACTTTCGAGGTGACTGAAGTGATGACTCTCGCCGATATTATTTGCTAAAAAGAAGATATTTTTAGTGAGTTCCTGTCTTGCTGCTCTGAGGTGATTGTTTTTCTCTCTATTTTTTCTGTGTATCTGCGAACTTGAAGTTCTGATATAGTATATGGAGTCATACGTATTTATGAACGTATACGTCGATGACTACCGAACTTTACCTCACACACATTTAAAAAATTAAGCGTCATGATGACGTATTAGACGTTTAACGTCATCATATCATGTTGTGCGAACGTATCTCAGTCTCACAATTTTTTAATGTTCTTCTGTCGAAGGACCCAACAAGACCACGACACATTATTTTATGTCAAGATATAACTGAGAACTCACAGCAGTCCGTATTTAGTATGAACTTCACAACAACTGCAGTTATCATTGCAAGCGTCGGAATTCTTGTCAATGGGTTCTGCCCGTCGTCGTTTATTCCGTCTTGTCGCCGCATTACATCAATTGGGGATTGGGGGGCCGAGGATGCCTGCTTGACAGTGCTCAAGTCGTCTGCCGATGATAAGTACACCTCCCTCCTCGAAAAATTGAGCGAGAGTTCAGAGAGTAAAATTTTAAATACCGCAAACACCGAATCTGGGAATGTAGATGCTCTACATACACTCGTCGACGCCGTTGCTTCCACCGCCAAAGGTATCAACGATCCTTTCTCAACTTCTCAAAATGTCTTGAAGATCTCTCCTCAAGTCCTCTCCGACGGGACGGGAATTTCGTCTTATATCAACGTTAATGCGGTCAAGACCGAAGCTATCCCCGCAATCATGGCTGATGCGCAGACCAAGTTATCTGTTCTGCAGCAGCAGCTTAAAGACATCAATACAGTGCCCGAAGGCAGTAATGGCTTTGATCTAGCTCAACTCTCAGCTGCTTTGAGCAAAGCTCTCGATGTTTCCATTCACGCCGCTGAACAGGCCGCTGAATCTTCCTTGGCAGTGGTTGCGGGTCCGTTCGATACCAAAACAATCTCACACATCATGGCACAAACGCAATCTAAGTTATCTGTACTTGAACAGCAACTTCACGACACCCGCATCACACCTTCAGCTAATACAGAACTTGATCTAACCCAGCTCTATGCAGCCTTAAATAAAGCACTAGATTCATCCTTTCAAGCCGCTGAGAAAGCAACTGAAGCTTCCTTGGAAGTAGTTTCTCGTTCAATTGATACCGAAGCAATCTCACAAGTAATGGCCCAGACTCAGTCTAAGCTCTCAGCACTGGAACAACAGCTTCACGATATCCGAACTGCACCGCCAGTGAGTAACGACGTTGACCTCACCCAGCTCTATGCAGCTCTGAATGAAGCCCATGATGTGTCCAGCAACATTGCCAAATATGCTTCGACTTCTTCTTCGGCGGTAACAGATGAGCTGGTACAATTGAACGTAGCGCTTGGGCACTCGATGAGCAATATCGACCTTGGACCGATCATACCCCCTGAAATGGTGCATTCGATTCGTAGCCAGATCGCTGGAACGCTCGATGGGCCAGCTCATGATCTTGAAGGTGTTATAATGAATTGGAATCATGCCTTGGTACAAAGTTTTATGAATGGGATTGATCGAAAGTTCCATGAATTTTCTTTGGAAAATGCTTTCTCATCTGACGCATCGGTTGTGATGGCTGTGTATGGGTTGCTTGCTTTTATGTTGGGTTATTCACAAAATATGGTCGTTGCCCACGAAGGCAAATTTAGTGTAGATAAGGTGAGTTACTAGCCTTCACGTGACTTTTTGGTTAGAATGGAACCTTTCTGATCACTCAACGATTTATTTTCTGACTGCAGAAACTCGCAAACGACATTGATAACATGAAAAAGCAGATGGCTACGCCTGAATCTACATTCAATGGTTTCAACAATGACACAGCAGAAAACGTACTATTTCGATCATCAAATGACATAGTTCCCGATGATGCGGCATATGAGCCAACAGAAGTCCTAGAACCAACGATACTCAAAAGAGGTAGCTTGTCGTCTGTCGATTACGATGCAGCGGCGAGGTTGGCGTACAAAGAATCTGGACTCGTTGTTGATTTTTATGTTTTCAAATCTCTTTATCTGGCTGAAGCAGCTGCAATGGTTGCAAAGAAAAATCCGTACGTCAAACTTGCATCCGCACCTGCGCTAGACGAAAAAAACAGCTTGTTGACAGTTGATGACATCGCGGCGCCGAGGTTCGAGTATCAAGCCCCTACGGAATCTTATCCTGAAATACCGAACCCCCCACTTGTCTCGCCACTAGCTCGCAGTCTCGCTGAAGAATTGGGATTGGAGCTCACAAGAATTGGTGCAGGTTCTGGAAAAAATGGCAAGATCGTGGCCGAGGATGTGAGAAACTTTAAGTCAAAGATGGAGCAAGCCAATGGAGCGACATCCCAGGAGGCCGTGCTTTTTAGCACCGCAAATGCGTGAATGACGTAAACAAAGGTGACGGTGTAAATTATTTCAAGGGCGCCCCGATGACGTAGTAAGAAAATAATTATTGGCAATATTGTGTGTTAGTTGAACTCCGTAAAAAACGTTTTTGCTTGGAAGATATCTACTTGGTGAACCTAAAACTTCTCCAGCAAACAATTCAACATCACTTCGCCGTAGCCCTGTGTTCTTCACCTCTTCTTTGCGTCCTTCATTTCAGCGCACAAAATACCATCCTTTTCAGAATGTCCTGACGTAAATGATCGTTTCTTCGAACACCGAACCTTTTCACGACAATCCCATGTATGAATCGAGATGACTGTTGTGCTCAAATAACAAGTTTAGTGATAATGTTATAGCGTGTCATATCCAGTTTTGACAGAGCGCAGTTCATGATGAACTACCTAGGCACTGCTGATATCATGTATTCATTTGTGTCGTGAGAGTAAATCATTCTCAAATGTCCGCGTCGCCATTTCCATGATAATTTCCCAATTGCTATGTCATGACATTGAAACGAGGAACAAGGAGAACGATGATGAACTATAAACCGTTATGATTAAGAACATGCCCCTACTAGAGTGGAATTATCACACAACACGTACCATCACACACGACTGATCATTTCCAACGACCCAAGAGGCGTCAACATAGCGAGCTATCTTGATTCAGTTAGCACGACCACTGAAAATATAATTATTGCAGGAATCAATTATGATCTATACACTTCCGGGCCTGATCAATTCGTTCATGTCATGTGAAGAAATCATTCTCAAATCTCTTCGTTTTTCTTTTTTAGCAGTCAGCAGTTTAACGATTTCGCGAGTACGAAGACCACTAACAGGAATGTCATCAATAGCAATGAGGATATCCGATGCTGTGTTATGAATTCAGAACAAAGAAAGAATCGAATGTTTAACCCATGGAGTTGTCTAGAACAAAAGGAGGACCTTATACATCTGGACACTCACGATGAACCCAACCAGAAAGCGGGCTCGAATCAGCAACACCGACAACCATGCAATTCCCACGATGCTCAACGAATCGCAATCCTATTTTCCCTGGGGGTGCAGATACGACGCGATGATAAGGGTTATTTTTTTCATGTGATGGTATCGGCTGTGTAACCTCTCGCTGTGGAGTCAAGAATATATGCGACTGGGACTGGCTGTTACAGTTCGGCTGGAAAATGGAATACGGAGACCTGGCAGTTGGAGTCGCTGGTTTCCGACGGGATAACAACCCAAATGCACCGCCAATCGAGTTAATGAGATTATTTTGGCGGAGACCCTGATCACGATTACCAAAGTCTTCGTCATCTACGCTTGATCCGACACTGAGGTCGTCTACAAGTGATGGCGACGCGCCCGCCATGATGGGCAATTCGGGTTCATCGGGGAAGGAGGTGTTCATGTCATTCCCTTCGATTGGGGGGCAATTCGGCATAATTTTTTTAGTCAGAGAGTAAGTTGATGCTTTCGTAGGTGTTCGATTTGATATTGGCGACGTGACAGCTGTGCTGATGGACCCAGCGTTGCTGCCATTCCTGACCAAGCCCGGAAAGATCTGGTAGTGCTGATCACTCGTATCGATAGTTTCCGAGATAACATATGAACTATCATTTTCTTTGATTGAGCCACTACAAGTTGCCCGGAAGGCCATGAGGTGGCATTTGCTTTCGCTGTGATGTTGATTTAATGCTGGGTCACGATGAACCATCGAACACGTGTCAGGGGGGTGGTGTTCAGAACCGAGGGGTAAGCGAGACGCCGTGTGAGCAGATTGTGCAACTGATACTGCCAGATCATAGCTAGTGGTCCGCGTAGCGCGAGAAGTCACTTGAACATGGATATCTTTTCTGCGAAGCAGCAATGGAAATAAGTGCATAATGAACCCTTCTTTAAGCTGATGGTCGAGTCCCGCAATTTTAAGAGATGGGACAGCATCAGGACTAGATCCTTCTAAGATGCTTTCTACCCACGTAATAAGCGCCCTTTGGGTCGCTGCATCATCGGTCCATCTAGAGAGAATCGTGTCAACAATAGGAGAGCGAAGCCCGTGATCTGGAGGTGGCGGGAGGGGCGAAACAACATCCCACTCGGTGACAAAATTTTCTGCGTCAATCATTCGTACATTGATCATTCTTTGGTCGGTCAATTCTGATTCGCAGCTTTTTGAAGCGTCCTGCAATAACTCCGTGACACCTCCTCGAGCGTTAATAGTTGCAAGTAGTGCAGCACGATACTCTTCTAACTCTCTTTCCAAACACGGATCATCCAGCCTGATTGTACCGCTATGTTCGGTATGTGCATCACTTCTTAAGACGACTCCATCATAAGACGGGTTGATGGAATTCTCGATACCCTCGGCAATTTTCATAAATATTTGATCCGACTCGCCATCATCACTACCCGTTATCGGCTCAATATCTGATGGAAATGGATCTTTTTGATCTTGCGCATAAGTGCATCTTTCGAGAGAGGCAATTTTGATGTTTGCCTTCTCCAATGCTGCCTTCAAACGAATGATCTCTTTCCTTGATTCCAAATTCAAATCGGCTTCAAGCTTTCTTTCGAACTTTGCGAATGACTCCTCGTTCGACTCGCTTAGTTTTACCACAGGGTGAGGTGAGCGAAGAATTAGGGAGTTGCTTAGTTTGAGACAAGCATCAATAGAATCTTCTGACGAGTTTGATAAGATAGATCTGTCAACAGAAAATACTCCGTGCTGATGCTGAAATGAGACGTTGTAATGAAACAACTATATGACTTGACGCTCAAACAAACGTATACAGTTGCATGCTACTCACCCCATCCTGTGATCGCAATAGGTTCTTCAACCTCTCGATTTCTTCATGACAGCGCGACACCTCTTCGTTGAGTCGAGTTATGTCCTCGAGCTTGTTTCCTGTCTTCAACTCAGCGGAATTCAGCCTGGCATTTACCGCAACATTATCTAATGGCTGCATCTCAGTTGCAACTTTTTGACTGTCACGTCCAAGTGATTCAAGCCATTCATGGGCCGGCAATGCAGCCTTGCTCAGACTCCTTGCAAAAATGTAACACATCGCGAGTGCATCGATAGCATCCGATCTCATTTGATGTGAAACTGGGAACTCGTTAGCTGCATTGTGATTTTCGTGGAGATAACTCACTTGTTTGATGGAGTTGACAATTTGGTTTAGTCGCTCAGTACAAGTACATGAATCACTATGAAAAAGACCAGGTCGATGTGAGATTCGCTCATTTTCAACTTTAGCCAGACATTGTTCACAAACTAAACACTTCAAGAGAGTATCCGATTCGGAAGTTTTGAATGAATTGAAATTCAATACCTGATCCACAATAGAATGTAGCAAACCTGTTGCTTTCTAGACCCAAGAGTGAATGTGGTACAGATTGATTGGATAACATTGAAAACACGACTCAGAACTTATTCAGGAACTAGGTCAACTTACTTCAATCTGTTGCCGCGAATTGTCACGAAGCACTCTATCCATACTCGAAACTGATATAGGAGGAATATTCTGATCGCTAACTCTCCCACGCAAACCAAAATGATGATCGCAAGTGTTCGGTGTCTTGATGACTCGAAAGGGACTGCCATGTTCATCTTTTGAGTTTATTGCCAAATGCGGCGGAACAGCGTCGGTGGCAGACTTTGTATTGCCTAAGGCATTAAAACTCTTCGACGTTCGTTTTAACGGAACTGACTTCATGAGAGAATTTTCCCCGCGCTCACTGAAAGAGGCTACCGAAGATAAACCATAATACTCAGTTGATGTGGAATGTCTCGAGTGTCTCTTTTTAGGCAAACCATTGTTGTAACTTTCGCCAATCACACCAAACTGCGATTGGTATGGAACGGCCAACACATCATCATCTAATGTGGTATCATCAAATGAAAAGCATTTTCGGGCAATTTGCAATGGTAGGGGAAGAAGAGAGTTGTTGTTGGGGAACGCGCCCCCTTCAATAATGCCTTCACTGGTGCAAGATGTGGATGGGAATCTTGGACTTGCTATTCGACGAATATTGGATTCGGCCGAAGCCGCGGTGCGTCGGAAGACTGCCCGGAGAGATGATTCTTTCTCGATCTTCGCCCCTGTTGCAGCGTTTGTTGTTTTCGTTTGATGATTCGGATTTCCTTGAATAGTATCTTTCTCAGAGGATTGATAATTGGATGTGGGCCTTTTTCCAGGTGAGGTTGTTCTCGTGACAAAATCCTCATCTTCTGCGTTCGAATAATAACGGGCCTCACTTGCACCATTCTCTGTCGACGAAAAATCTGCTACTCGAACAACATTCGAGCGAATCGCCTGAGATTTTTCGTGTTTCTCCTCTACGAGTTGAGATTCATCCAACAAGTGAGAAGTGTCAACGTGGCACTCCATCGAGACATTTATTGCATTTTCCTCGCTACTGCAGTCATTTTCTTCTAATGCATTTTGGGTCAATAATAGCTCTAAATTGACAACCGTTTGAACCCCATGTCCATTGGGGTCGTCCTTAGATTGCTGAGCATTCTCCGAAAAAATCTGATGCTGCTTCCTAAAAGATCTGCCATATATTTCACTTTCCCATTCAGCCGCAAGCAACTTCTTCGAACATTCGTCGTCTAAATCGTCGTGGATTGTACTTCCCATTATTGACACAGTGCTATCGTTTCCGTCGTGGTCATGGAACTCTTCATCGTGGTCACGGTCTCTATAATTGAAGTAGTTGCAATTGTGATGGGAAGATGAGCGGGTGTCGCTTTCAGAAGTTGATTCATTCGATTTCTCCGTGTTTTCATGATTATTTTGAGATGAGCTTTCGCCATTGTCAAAACTGATCACATAATCGGTGGATTTAGAAAATTCTGCATTATCGGATGAACCGTCTTTCATTGCTCTACTTGAAAAATGTGCCTGCTCTGACATGCGGTGCATTTGCCGTTGTGCCTCCACATGATTACTATCCTCTTCTTCTTTCGTCTGCGCACCGGTACTTTGAATAGAAAAAGGTGATGCTTGCTCATCAGTGAGAGATACAGCTCCCCCCGAACGACTAAAATTCTGGCTAGTGCTAATTGACTTGTCCTGCAATTCATTGTGTTGTCTAATAATGTTGACACGAATATTACCATGACCTGCAGTGGCATCATCATGTTTTGAAATGTGACCACCGCCCCCCATATTAATTCTCCGTTGCTGGGGGGTGTTATTCGCAGTATTTGACGTTACAGAATTAGGAGCGACCACGACATGTCGTCCTTGATTCCGAAACATTCCTGTTGGATCAAGCGTATTGTTTCGGCTGCTTGGAATTCTCATCTGCTGCTGCTGGTGCTGCTTAGTATGACGAGGAGGGAGGGGAGGATTGTTCATTGTATGGCTCGAGTTCTTGTGAATAAGAGATCAATGAACACGGATGAAGCTAAACAAGTTCGACGAGCCTGAGTTTCAGTGCTCCATCAGATCGTTATGATACACTTTCCGCTCGTGAAATGAGACATGAGGAGCCCGCCGCTCATCTCAACCCTGCGGAGAAGAGTACCATGGTATCTCATGGTATTGTATTATTGTCACAGCGCAACGATGGCGACTTCTTGAACGACATCGAAATCCCATCATGACATACCTAGCGTCGCCGTTTCCCGCCAAATTAAGGAGAATTGGCTTAAATCTTAAAATCTTTTCGACGATAAAAATTTGATTCGCTGGTTTCCTTTACCATTTTTTACGCTACGGTACGTGCAACTTCCTGGGAAATCAATTGCATAGATCACAGATATTTTTGTGAATAAAGGTATAGTATCTTGTCATGTGGAATTTCTTTTTAAACTATTATGCAACACCTTTTTTCTCCTTACATGATCCACCTTTGGTAAGTAGAAACTTTGACTCCACAAGTTACCTCACGGCGGGATAGAGACGTAAAATGGAATGCTATGTAATGAGAACACCATGTTATCGTAATATATTAGACCAGATTAGACCTCTACCATAGCCTATTGTACCACATTGGTATTGTTCCATACACTTCCCCTACTCACATCAATCATGGAGAGTGCGACATGTGGTACGGTAAGCCCTCCTCTGCATTAATCTCGTCCCATCGTACCACCAAGCACACTTTCAATTGCCTCTCGCGGTCTCCGAAGACTGCAGGAACTTTCAAATTTCCTTAATCCGGCGCCGAAGAGAAGTTGCAGGATGATAAGATCCGAATCTTGCCAAATCTTACCATACTAAGTTTGGTTCATATGTAACATCGCAAGATAGCGGCCTTCCCTGTTCGTTTAATGTGATGCAAATTCACCAATTGCTGAAGTAGAGAACAGATAAGATATAGACGGGGTACAATGGCACATATGTAACAGATGGCTCCACTTTTTTACATTTTGGTGTCTCCAACTTCATCGAACATATCAATTTATCTACCTCATACCAAACCCCCTAACCATGTTGTTTAATACCTCTCGCAATCTTTTCAACGCAGCGTTTAAGCGCTTTAAGTCGTCTTTGGCTGATTCTGGAGCGACCGAGTCCGCATTTGCTGGTGGAGCTGTTGTAACTACCTTCGGAACCTACATGTTGGCAGATTTTCTTTCCAATTTCATCCAGCATCCAACCCAAAAGGTATGTTTTCTTGTGTCTCATAACTTCTTGACTGTTTTTATTTTTAGTTAATTCTCCTCTTTTGTTTCTCGATCTGTCTTTCCATTTCGGTTTCTTCAATAGATGGACTATGGATACTTCAATCAATTCATAGGACGTCCCGTGGATCAAAACTGGTGGGGAACACGCACTGAGCACATTGTGGGTGTTGCTGCATGCCTTGCTGTGACAGATCATACTTCTCAGCATTTATTTGGAAAATACTTGGGTCGCCCCCTATGCTTCGCCCAGTCACCCGCTGCTTTCGTGGCCCACACTTTTTTCTTTATTTTCGGTGGTGTTGCCCTGTACTGTGCTGGCGATGCGGCCTTGAATCCTGCTCATGAAGGACGCCGAGAAGCCGAACTCAAGAGTGGCCTATACTCGACTTACATTGGTTCCTGCACTGCTTGGTTTGAACCGTATGTGGCACCAGCATTGGGAAAAGTTGCAGGGACCGCTATTTCCAGTACTTGGGTTGGGTCTGCCTTGCTGCCCGCCACATTGGCTTATTCTACCGTTAAAGGAGTTGGATGGTATGACTGGGGCAACAGCGGACTGAGTGATCACGAAATGAAACTAAATGGATTGGCTGGGAAGTCTGAGCAGTGAGGGTTGCAGCAGTCGGAGAGTTGAAGAATCGTTTGTAAAGTATTTAGTAGCTTTTGATGGTCAGAGAAAAGATGGAAACACACAATATAACACGGTATTTTAGTGATTCAATTTTATATTTTAATATTAGTAATTGATCTTACATACTGTAGATGCAATCAAATCGAATCCTCTGTAGCCATCAATATGTTTCAAATTCAAGCTAAGTTGATAATTGTGTTATTGATTGCACAGAATTAGAGTGATATTTATGTTTGTGGCTTCAAGAACCTCGAAAAGTGGATTGTTGTGTTGGTGTTTTTCGAATTAGAATATGATGCAGGGTGGGTTGTTAGGTTGTTTCCTCAATGATTAATAATTGTTGTGCCAATAAAAAGGGATATAATCAATAGTGTGTACATCGCTGTGATATTCATCTTACAATGTGTCCTACTCAACCTCTTGCATTGAAGGTTGATTGTTATGTCATTTGACATGATTTTTTTCTGAGGATGTACTTTAGCTTTTGTCTCTTATGGTAGGATCATCATTAGGGGGGGGCAGATAGAGCAAAGTTTGGGAGACAGACATATTTGATACAATGGGTGGTGCCGATGATGAGATGCAGGTTCCTAAGATGGGAGTTGTGAATATGAGGAGTGGCATGGATGTTGATGTTGGTTGTCATATTCTAGGAAAAACAGATTTGATATAGAAAGTGTCATCTAAGAAAAGAGATGTTGAAGGCAATTGATCAGACTTTGTGCAGCATTTGGAGCAACTTGGATGAGGCCATGTGAGTGTAATTAAGGTGAAGCTTCTCCGGCACCTTGCAAGAGGGGATGTATGAGTCGACAATTAATTATGGACAATAGTATCAAAATTCTTTTGTGAGTGGCAAGAGTGAAGGTCTGATTCAACCTTTACTTGTTCAAAGTTTAACTAACAAATTCAAGGACATTCTTCAAGGAAAGTCACCAACTGCACCTGCAAAGCCTGAGAATATTCTAACAAAATTCAAGAACAGTGAGAAATTGAATTCAGAAAAATTAAGATATCCTGCCAGGGTAGGAAAGCTACTCTATTTGACAGAGCACAGCAGGCCGGATATAGCCAATGCAGTGGGGGAATTAGGAAGACATTGCCATGATGCCATGAAAGCACACTGGGACAGCATGTAAGGGCTATTCCAACTTGGGCTTTAATGTTCAAGCCCACAGATAACTGGGTTGGTAAGGATAAAAATTTCAAGTTCAAGATTTGCAGAACATCCGACTTGAATTATGTCACAGACCCTGATAGTAGAATGAGTATATTGGACACTATTATATATTTGAGTGATATGCCCATCGCATTTTCTTGTGTGACAGAAAAGCATGCAATGTTATCTAATACTCAAGTGGAACGTTGAACTAATGGTATTAGTTACTATGGTGCACGACATGATGTATGTTTACAGAGTATTTAATAGTTGGCTACACATGGAACTGCCCATGTCTGCAGATATGGAAAACAGCAGAGCCAGAGACTTTGTTGACAGCTGTAGAATTTGCGGCAGAACAAGCATGTTGATGTGTGCATGATCTTTCTGTGGGAGTTGAAGGAAGATGGTATGGTAACTTTTAAGCATATACCTAGCCATGACAATAATGCTGACATGATCACCAAGAATCTTGATTCCATGATGTTGCACAGATCTGTGGGACGGCATGAGGCGCTGTTTGGATGGTGGCCGCACTCAATAGTGAATTCTTTTATTGTGTTAATGTTTTTGTTTGTGATCAAGATATCACACAGTGACATAGGCCAAGAATCTGCCATATTTGGTGCCCGTAGGTACTAAAAATTAAAATCCCAAGTGGCAAGGACTTCTCAGGGAAAGGTCTCCATTGCCCCTGATCCCAGAGGCATGGACTCCCCATCACAGAAGTCCATAGCCCCAAACAAGAGAACACTCTTGAGAAGGGTAAAAACATACCAAAACCATGTAGAATCTACACAAAGTTTGTTTTGGATAAAAGGATGCAAAAGGGATTAGCATTGCCCTTCCATCCTCATTTTTACATGAAAAATATCTCATAAAAATAAAACATTGATCCACATCAATCAACCTTTAAAAATCATTCTTCTTATTTATTTTTGACCAAAGGGCTTAGGTCACATGGTCTTATCATGTATTTTACATGATAATTTGCTTTTCTACAGTAACTAGCTGTAGGATTGTACCATGGTTTATGTTGGTCTTGGCAGAAGACTTGGTCTTGCTGGTGGTCATGGTCCTGTCAAGAATCTCTTGGTCTTGCCAGATGTCTTTGTCTTGATCCCTGTAAGTACCATGATGTTCTTGGTACTTGGGACAATATGTATCTAAAGGATATCTTTGATTTGTAGGGTATTCTTGTGTCCCATTGGGGCATTTTTGTGGCAAGAATCCCTGAGAGCATCTTTGGCTGATGTCTGAGCTTTGTTTTCTACTAACACATGATAATTGATGCTAATCAATTATCATGGGATTATCAAGTAATTTGCATGATAATTATGTTTTTGTAGTATGTTGCTACAGGAGTTCTACATAGTCCTGTTTTTCCTGATGAGCTGGTGTATAGGATTCTATACAAGTCTAATACATGATGTGGTGATAGCTCACACTTATAGTAAAGAACATATCCATATTTTTAAGATTCTTGCTGATTGGATCTTTTACAGGTTTTCAATTTTTAGCAAGGATGGAAGGCTTTGGCCAAGTGTAATTTTTGGGACTTCTACATAAGGTTAGTTCAAGGGTGGTGCCTCTTCATAGGGGTACTAATAAGGGGTATTGTAAGGAGTGTGTCCTTAGCGTATGTCAGATGCTTAAACTCTTACAATTATGATGGGTAGATGTACAGAATGCCACTGAATAGAAGTGTCAGTGAGAAAGCATTGTTGTGTCAAAATGTTAGATTGTTTACAATACTGTTACTTTGATACAAAACAGCAAATTAATTGGATCTAGAAAGAACACACAAAAGTTTCAAGCTCTTATTGTCAGTAATATTACTTTATGATTACAGTGTTGTTGTATGTCATGCATTCACTGCATCATCCCATTATATGTCAAAAGTCACCAATAATGCACTGGCCATGACTCTTTCATAACTAATAAATTCATAATTTGTGATGCTAACAATGACAATGATGATCTGGTATCTACATTTATTCTTCATGATATGCCCATGTCAAGTTTTTTTTAGAATCTTTGATATATTTAAAGACTTGGTTAAAGTGTAGATGTGCTTGTTTCTCTTTCCTACAAAGTGTTCAAAGGAATCTATCATGATGAAAAAGATGCTCAGTTTGAGATCTCATTGCTTAATAATGGTGGAGCTCCATGAAACTTCTTAAGTGGGCATCAATGCCTTTAAGTGAGACCTAAAAGCAAAAAATGTACATAATGTTTCTCATCTACAGAAACATTCATGTCTATTTATTACATCCATTAGACCCCTCTCTCCTTAACCTTTCATTCATGGTCTAGTCATTACTATCGAGAAAGAAAAAATCATTCACCAAGCAGAACAAATTTCCCACATAATAAATAATGTTGCTGCTTGGACATGAACACTGAAAACTCTCCATGTATGTAGGCAGTACTTAAAGTTCAAAAAGAAATACATGTGATGACATGACTTACCACCATTCTGATTAGATTATATTGGGAAAGTGTAGCATGAAAATTCAAAAGCAGATGTTTTACAAAAAAGTATGTGTTTTTGAGATCTGCTTTCATTTCTGTCAGTAATATTGATCAATAAATGAATCTTTATACAATCACTGTATTGAGATGTTTCCAAATCATTCTACTACAGTGTAATTCTGTTAGATTTTACTGCAATGAAGGGTTTTTATTTCTCATGTTCTTATTATTGATGGCTTGTTGTTGATTTCCAGATTTGACAAAAAAATGGATCAAACAGATGGTCTTTTCTATTTGTGAGTCATTACAACAAGTCTCTTTGAGAGAGGAGCACCCACTGGAGTCTACAAACCTCATCTTGTTACTTGTCTTGAATTTAACACTTCATTTTTGTTATTGGACAATTTTGTACTGCATTCAACATTTGTATTACAACAGTGGTGTTTGGTATAGAGTTATGGTAGATCATTTGGTGTATTGGTTGTTGTCAAAGGTTTGAAGATCTGGGAGACCACTTATTGTTTTATGTTTATGGGAGTTAAGCTTGGTTTCAGAGTACAGTGATGGGACAACAATAATTCAGCAATGCAAACATGATGCCTTGGTTCAAGATTTGATGGTGCTCATCTTTTGTGGATGTTGACTTGATACAAATAATGTTGAATCCAAATGCAGTGACACAGAATGCATATCAATGCTCACCTGAGTTATGTTGCTACATTACTTTTGATGTTTTCTAAGAGTTTCAACACTATGGAAGACTGAAACTTAGTTTTGTCCACATAACATGCAACAAATAAATCAAGTACAAAAATTCAAGGTTACTTACTTATCAAACATGTGCATTTTCATACAATACTACTTCCAGTATGTGATCCTTCATATTCCTTGTTATGTCTTGGCAAATCATCATCACACAAATGAAGGTAAATTTGCATCTATATTTGAATATTTTGTCTTTTTCTCCCACTTCATTGAATAATTGTTTGTATATTTTATATTATCTAATTTTATAAATGACTTCATCAACTGTCACATTGCTAAGTTTTGCTTAATTTCAATTAAAATAATTGTTATTTGATGTTGTTATCTTCAATTTTAGAAAACGCTGTTGTGTGTAAAAAGTAAGATTTTCTTCCAAAAGTAGCTTTCTCATTTGTATCATTGAGAGACTATTGATATCAATCCTCAACGGCATTTTCATTGCATAGGATTTGTAAAAATTATACAAGCTGTTAAAAATAGAAAAATGCTTTGGAAGCATTATTGTTTGAAACAAACACTACTGTTATCTTTTAGCAATTATGGCACACACAGTAATTTAAAAAAATATCTGTTCTCATGATGAAAAGATGATAAAGAATGATCATGATTTCTCCATGTTTTTGATAATTAAATACTCACAGCTACCATTAAACCCCTCATCTGCAGGTGCAAATTTCATCAAATATGATTATGGTTTGAAGAGGAAACGGATAGATGCGCTTCCATCTAGAATGAACTAATGGGGTTTTGAGAATGTCATGATATGATCATATATTATTCTGTTGTCATGAATTTTTGGATGATGTAACATATGTGAAGCTTGAAGCTATGTATATACATAAATAAGAAGGTTGAGTACTAAACAAACCACATTCTTGATCCACAGCTCCATGGAACACCCCACCTGTGGACAGACCCAGTTGCATGCCAGCAATTAAAAACTTTAACTCATTACCATAGGTTCACTATGCAATTTTTAAACAAACTCAATTTTTCAAAATCCTGCTTAAACATGAGGCATAAATATAGTGAATCCCATTCAAAATGCATAAAGAAATATTCTTAATTATTGAAAAATATTAATTTAGATTGTCAGATTATCCTAGTAGTATTTGTCACTGTCAATTTTTTGAAGTTTTTGCGAGCAAGGAGATTCCAAATGAATAGCTCATAAATTTAATTACAACCTTGTTAGCAACCACAACACTTGCCACTGTCTAGCAATCGTTATTAAATTCTTTTACAAGCTAATTTCAGCATTGAAACCATGAGAATCTATCTTGGTGTTGAAGCGGGGCTCAAAAAGTACAAGATCACAAAGATCAAAGGGCAACCAACTTATGAAGATTTAAATTTACTCACGAAAGATTTAACCAAGGCCTCTGGCAGTGTCACTGCCCAAAATAAAGGCGGAGAGCATGGCCACGTTGGAATGGTTGTTGAAGAAACCAAGTATATCACCTTCACCAGGAATGCTGAGAAATTTGTTGTCCCAACAAACCCAGGGCCATACCCAACACACGTCAACGTGGGCCCTGTCATTCAAGAGTGCCAAATTGCCAAACACAAGGCAAAAGTTGTTGAGTATGAGACCTACCTTGGTGTCAAAAACTACCTTTGCAGGATTATTGTTAAGGCAGTCAACCATGAGTGGCATGCTGAAGTGGAGAGCAAGCCCATGGGATTTAACCATCTGTCCCCAAAAGCATTACTGAACCACCTTCAAAATGTTGGCGAGAGTCTCAATCACATGGACATGACAGAACTCATCTCTACATCCAGAAGCCATGGGATGGTATCAAAACAGCGGCGGCCCATTTTTCACAAGGAGACAGATATGAACGTCAGTTACTGAAAGTAGGACAGCCAAAGAACCCAGCATTGCAACTCGCCTTTGCCCTCACGACATTCCAATCGTCTGGAGAATTTGAGCCTGCCCTCCGCAAACAGGAAACAAAACCCAAGGCAGATCAGACTTTTGTGAACTTTTGAGTGTTCATGCAGAAAAAGTTTGGAAAGCATCACAAGCAGAACAAGACCACAGCCAAATCAATTGGACATGGCATTGCAAACAGCATCACAGACAAAGAAGCTGCACAAATTGAGCAGCTTGAGGCGCAAGCTCTCATTTTTTCCAAGTTTGCAAACAGTATGCAAGAACAAAGCCAAATGCAATTCAAGGAAATGATGAAGCTCTTCAAGGCAACACTTGAAGCCAAAAACTCACCTGATCCAAGCATTTCCAACAAAGGAGGAAAGCAAAAGCATAATTGCCTGCATTGCAAGATGGAGGTGTACCACAAGCCTGAGAAATGCTTCAAGCTTGAAGCCAATGCCACCAAGCACCCTGTGGGTTGGAAGAGCAAAAAGATCACTTGACGGCACGTGGAGGTCAAGTCCATGAAGCAGTGGGAACCAGGTAGGGTCAATGTCACTAAAAGAACAAGAAGATTCCCTTACCTGGTTGCCTTGGGACTTGATCCTCCACCACCTAACAACTTTCACCACCAAATGAATTAGCAACTGCTGTCATCCACTCTGGCCCATGACCCATATCAAAACTCTCCAACTGTTGGATTTGATGGCTGGAGCAAAGGAAAACACTCTGATAGTCCAAACAACTCAAAGCCAATGCAATGCAAGACACAATCACACTGGCCATGTTAGATTCTGGTGCATCCAAAAAATATTTGTCATTTCACAACAAGGAATGCAACTCACCGGATTTTCAAATAAAGTCATTGTCACCGCCAACGGAACTGAGCTTCCAGCATCCAACACTGCATTACTGTCAACCCGTGCACTCTCCGAGGATGCCAGGCAGGCAGTGGTTGTACCCGCCCCATGCAGCATTAATGATTGTTGCCACATCATCAAATAATGGATACACAACTGTGTTCTTACCTGAACAACAAGGTGTGGATACAATTCATGCTAATGATGTCAGCATTTCCTCAATTGCACCACCAGCACTCCAAGGGTGGTGGGACAATTGAGGACTGTAGATGGTGCTAATTGGAGAGGAACTAACAGTCAGCCCAAGCATCAACATTGCAGAAACAGCAATGAATGTATGTGAATTACTGAGCACAAAAGAAGTTGTCAGATTTCTACATGCTGCATTAGGGTATCCAAAAAGAGCAACATTGCTTACCGCTGCCGAGCATAGCAATCTTGTTACATTTCCAGGCATGACACCCAAAAACATCTCTTGACACTTTCCAAAATCAGACAAAAGCCAAAAAGGTCACATGAAGCAGACAAAGCAAGGTGTTAGATCAACAAAGATAGTGAACGAAGATGCAATGCTTGGCCTCCAGCCAACTCAGGGAGTCAAACACAACGACGTGGATTTACAAGTTTTTGATGCCATCAAGAAAGCCATGTACTCTGATCAAACAGGTAAGTTTCATATTACATCCATGCATGGAAACAAGTACATCATGGTGGCAGTTGAGCTAGATGGCAATGATTGATGCAGAACCAATACCATCTAGGAAGGCACAAGCACTTACACAAGCATATCAAGCCATTTTCCAGCATTGGAAAGCGACTGGAGCCGTAAGTCCAAACTGGCACATCCTCTACAATGAAGTGTTGGAGAAGTTGAAACAGGCAATCCATGAGAATAAGTGCAGAGAAGATTTGAACCCAGCAGACCAACACAGACAAAATGCAGCCAAACATGCTATCCAAACCTTCAAAGGACATTTCATCTCAGTGCTAGCAGGAGTTGCAGACAATTTTCAGGTCAATCAATCGGATGAGTTGTTACCTCAGACAGTACTTACTTTTAATGTGCTACAACAATCAAATGCAGCTCCGAACATCTCTGCATGGGCTCATCATCATGGCAGCTTGATTACAATCACATGCCGCTCGCACGCATGGGTTGTGCCGTTCCGTTCCACATCGAACCTAGCAGATGAAAATTGTTTGGTGAGCATTCAGAAGATGGCTTCTATTTGAAGACATCTGAAGAGCATTACCAAGCACATATCATGTTCATCAAAAAGACTCACGCTAAACGACTGGCAGACATGGTGTTTTTCAAGTACAAATATATCCCTCAGCCTACAGTCATGCCAGCTGATGCATACAACAAATTGCTTGAAGCCATTCAAGGAATCCAACACTCAAAAGATGGTGCACACTTCAAATTTCTGCAACAAACTGAAAACACTCTTCAGTCAACAAGCAATCAACCAATCCAAGAGACACAGGCTGTAAAACTTCCAAGGATGGACCAACAAAAGGAAATATGAACTTACACAGCACATTTGCTGGATGAGTTTTGACAAGAAATCACCCACAGTAAATGAGCCTCCACCACAGTTGGTTATTGTGTTGCCCAAGGAGCAGATCGTTCAACCACAAACAAAGAGTGTCAAACCCAAGCCAATCCTCAAGCCGTCCAAGTATATTGATGATACACATCTGATTCCTCCAACCACCTCCAGTTGACCCAGTTCACACCACATCAATCATCCCTTGAGTAGCCTGTCAGAGGCAAGACCCACTCAGTCCTTGATCAAGAAACTGGTCAGCTCCTTGAATACCGTCAGCTACTAAAACATCCACAGCTGAAAGAGCTATGGAATAGATCAGCTGCTGACAAATTTGGAATGTTAGCTCAGGCAGAATAAAAGGCACTGACACAATATGATTCATACACAAACACGAAATTTTTGCAGACAGACAAAAAGATGTGACTTACATGAAGTTTGTATGCACCATCTAAACAGAGAAAAAGGATCCATATTGAACCAGAGCCACAATGGGAGGCAACCTCATATCCTATCCAGAAGATGTGGGCACCCCAACAGCCAACCTGTTGCTCATCAAAATTTTCCTGAACAGTGTCATACCATCATGAGGAGCCAAGTTTGCCAATGCAGACATTTCCAACTATTACCTCATGACTCCATTGAGAAGGCCCAAATATGCCAAGATCAGAATGTCAGATATACCTGAGGAAGTAATCAAGGAATTCAAATTGCATCAGTATGCAATGCCTGATGGATTGGTATAAATCAAAGTCATCAGAGGAGTGTATGGCTTACCTCAGGCTGGATCACTCGGCCATGATTTGCTGGAGCAACGATTGAACAAAGAGGAAAATTTCCAAAGCCAGATTGTTCCAGAGTTCTGGAAGCATAGGACCGAACCGATCCAGTTAGTACTGGCAGTTGACAACTTTGGGATCACATGTCTGAAAGGAGAAGATTTGGATCACCTCATCCAATTGCTGGAGAAGTACGATGTGTCACTATCGATCTTGAGGGAAAAGAATATGTGAAATAGAGTTAGACTGGGACTATAAAAATAGAAAAGTCCACTCGTCAATGGCACCTTACCTTCAGAAAGCCCTGCAACAATTTGACAACATAGTTCCAATGTGACACCAAGATTCACCCTATCCTTACACCAAACCAAAATACAATGTAAAGCAGCAATTTGCTGAGTATGACACAAATGCACCTGTTGGAAAAGAAGAACAAAAGTATGTTCAGCAATTCACAGGAAAATTCAACTGGTATGCATGGGGGGTTGATGGGACAATGCTGATGCCCATCAGTGCCCTAACGGCCCAACAAGCAAAGCCAACACAATCAACAATGGGACATGTGCAACATTTCCTCGACTATGCAGCAACGCAAGAACCAGCCATCACTACTTACCATGCAAGTGACATGATACTTGTCATCCATAGCAATTCAGTATGCCTAAGTGAAGAGGGGGCAAGAAGTAGAGCTGGGGGGCATCACTTTCTCTCCAAAAATGTTTCAAATTCATCAAACAAATGTACCATCTACAACAAAGCTTCTATCATCAAAGCAGTCATGCCATCAACTGCTGAAGCCAAGATAGGAGCATTATACAACAATGCACACAAAGGGGTTGAAGAACAAAACATTTTGGAGGAGATGCGACATCCACAGCCTCCTACCCCAGTCCAAACAGACAATTCAACAGCAGACAGCATCATTAACTCATGCTTCCAATCAAAATGCCCAAAAGCCATGGACCTGATGTTCCACTGACTACGCAATCAAAGTGTCAACCAGAAACCATTTAGATTTTACTTGCACCCAGGGACGTTGCAGTGAGGGGATTACTGGACAAAACATCACTCCCCACCCCATCACTGCCAAATGAGAAGTGAAATTCTAACACCATACAAAGTGGTGATGGATCTATGTGTGAAGATGGAGAAAATAAAGAACTCATGTATGCACAAAAGCTCAACTGCAAGGGTGTGTTAAATTATCCTAGTAGTTGGAGCACATTGGAACTTTAGTTTAGTTTCGTTCTGACAATTTTGAATTAGTCATTGTCAAGTTTTTGAAGTTTTTGCAAGCAACGAGATTGCAAACACATAGTTCATAAATTTAATTACATCCTTGTACGCAACCACCACACTTGACGCTGTCTAGCATAGATAAGTGGAGTTTTTATTCCTTTGGACTTTTAGGATGTTTTTCATATAGACAATGTAGTACTGAACTGTTCATAAAAACAGAAACAATCACAGCAGTTTTGTGCATGACCAAACTTGTAATTGTAATGAAGTACTACTCTGTTGGATAGAGCTCCATTTAATCATTCATAATTTTTTGTAAGCAAGTACTTATGATGTACATGTATGGCACTGCTACCAAAAAAGGAAGTTGTGGATATAGTTGTGAGGGTCCAACTATAACTCTGGGTATAGGTGCCTATAGTTGAGGTATAGGATTGAAACCACAACTTTAGGTCATCCAACTTTAACTACAACTATAGGCAAAATACATTGTGTTGCCAATGGTGGCAAGCATTATCAATTCCCTTGTAGGTGACTACTTTATGCCATAATTGTTGGAACAATATTGTGACTTTTATCACAAGAAATGGTATTATGGCTTAATTATTATATTTAACTCTGATATTTAGAGAAGGTACTAGCTCTAAATTCAATTTCTAGAAGGGTCATTTTGCAGGATAAAACTGTCACATCTCAGGTTTGCCTCATCAACTGCATCAGTTCCACATCGATTTCTGTCCTCACCGTGATCAAGGATAGCTCCCAGGCCAAACATCAATGAGGATGTTGTGAGAGCAAAAACTATCTCCAAAGTAATCAAAATCATGGCTGAAGGAAGCAAAGTCATCCCACTTGAACCAAATCATCCCAACCCAGACAAGAGCAAAATAATCCTGAAATTCCAAACCATTTGCAAGCAAAATCAATCCGGACACAAGTCAAATGATCCCCGATGCATTCAAAATCATTCCCAAGGTTATCAAAATAATTTGATTTTGCTAGCATTGGGGATTATTTTGATTGCATGGGGTATGGATTTGCTCAACAGGTATGATTTGATCACATTGGATACAATTTTACTTGCATCGAGTATGATTTTGCTTGCAGCAGGGAAGATTTTTCTTGCCTTGGGTATGATTTGACCACATTCGATGGACTTTGTTTGCATTGGATATGATTTTGCTTGCATTGGGTATGATTTTGCCCACATCGTGGATGATTTTGTTTGCATTGCCTATGATTCTGCCCGCATTGGATATCATTTTGCTTGCATCGGGTATGACTTTGATCATGTCAGATATAATTTTGCAGGTATCGGGATTGATTTTGCTCACATCAGGGATGATTTTGCTTGCATTGGGGATAAAAAATCTAGCATTGGATTGGTTTTGCTTGCATAGGAAATGATTTTGCTTGCATCGGGGATGAATTTTCTAGCATATGACTAGTTTTGCTTGCATAGGACATGATGTTGCTTGCACCTGGGATGGGTTTGCTTACATAGGGGATGAGTTTGCTTGCATGGGGGTTGCATCAGTATCATCTTAATTGCATCATGGTCGTCATATCAGGGATGAATTTGGTGGCATTCCATATGATTTTTGCTCCTACTGAAGATTAAATTCCATCCAATAAGATGGTTTTTCTCACAACACCTTGCAAAACTGATTGTTTCGTACATCATAATATTTTTAGGCATTGGGATGATTTTGCTGGCAAGAGTAAGACTTTGCAAACTGTGTGAAGGCAACCATTAGTGAGAGAAAGGTGTTATTTGAGCATCTCCGAAAAAATAACATGTAAAGCTTGTAGCAATGTTCTCGTAAGAGGGTGGGATGGAATAGCGGCATTGCGGGTTGCATCTCCAGAAGGACAGAGCAGTATTTTCCATGTTGTTTGCTCAAGTTACACAAATCAAGGAGGGGGGCAACTTATTGTTTGCATTTCCTGTGGGCAGATAAACAGCAGAAGTGTCAAAATGATAAAGAACATTGGGTGAAAATGTCCTGATGGTTTTTCTGTGGGCAGATAAACAGCAGAAAGGTCCAAATGATAAAGAACAATGGGTACAAATGTTCTGATGGTCCAGTATGGGCTGTGCCAGATGTTTCAGATCCTTCTTTTGTTGTGGCTAGTGGTAGATCCATTCAAGAGAGTGATATCATGTTTGATCTTACACTACTGTCTGATTGTCTTGACCATGTCTTGACCAAACAAGAAAAATCATGTAAGTAGCTATTTCTTGACCATGTCTTGACTGTGAAAGTCTCAAAGTTCTATCACATATTGAACTGAATTACAGTCGAGACATGCTTTCTGGTAATTAAGAAAATGTTAATATTTAATTGTTTAAATCAAAAATCTTGTTCAAGGAATGTCTTGAC
Source organism: Cyclotella cf. meneghiniana (assembly GCA_036940065.1). Lineage (NCBI taxonomy): Eukaryota > Bacillariophyta > Thalassiosirophyceae > Thalassiosirales > Thalassiosiraceae > Cyclotella > Cyclotella cf. meneghiniana. The sequence continues at coordinate 22,878 of JALLPD010000006.1, forward strand.
CAATCAAGACATGGTCCCACAAAAACACAGCAGGTCCAGATATGGTAAAGGCATTTCTTGACCATGTCTTGACTGGTCACAAGTTTTTTGAGAATGTTTGATATTTTGTTCTGAAACTGTCAAGACATGGTCAAGACACCATCAAGACATGGTCAAGACACCATCAAGACATGAGCAAGACATGAGCAAGACATGATCAAGACACCATCAAGACATGGTCAAGACATGGTCAAGATATGGTCAACACATGGTAAAGACATGGTAAAGACATGGTAAAGACTGGTAAAGACATGGTAAAGACATGGTTACGACATTATCTTTTTGACTGACTATGGGTCATTGAATTAGTAGGAGCATACATCACATAAGTAATAGGTGTAGAAATCAAAGGTTTTTAAGATTATATTTTGTTATTCAATCTACAATTAAAAAGTTTTATACACTAATTTGGGTGTTGAGTTCTGCAGTGGAGGGATGAGCAGCCACTGGTTTGGCAGCGGTAGGTGTGGCAGTGGTGAGTGTAGCGGCAGCAAGTTTGGCAGTCAGCAGGTTTGGCAGTGGTGGTTCTTGCAACAGTGGTTTCATGGTGGCTGCTTTTCAAGACCATCACATTATGATGTATTGGGTTTGGCAGGGATTGGTAGCACTTGGTTCTGTAGCATCAGTGGCACTGGTGGGCTTAGCAGCATCGGGATGTTAAACCTGACACCACAGTAACCCACCAGCTTCCAAATCCGACTCAAAACCTGCTATCATCAAAGCTCAATTTGTTTCTTTGTCAGTTTGCTTCCCAACCAAGCCCCATTTTCTGGCACATGTCATATTAAAATTTTAAAATTTTAAAATTTTAAAATTTTAAAATAAACCAATTTTGTTAAGACATCATCAAAAAAATACCTGAAAAAGATGAACTTGTATACAAATGCTGGTTAAATTTGACTTCATCAGACAAAACAAACCCATCATGGGAGGTTTTGAAGTTTCATACTGGCCTCAGATGCTTTTAGCCTTAAATAGACTGAAAACTTAAGTGCACACATCCAAAATTTCCCTCAATATGTTTGTATCAGATCTGATGACTCAAATGCTTTGAAAACCCTGTTTGAATGATTCCTACATTCTCAGACAATGTATCACCTTTTACTTTCAATATTTTTCTGTTATCAAATAACCTGTAACGGAGGAAAATTGAATTCTAATAGCTGTTGAAAGAGAGCATTGTCATGTCAATGATGGGAGAATATCTGATGAGACAACTGTCTTATAAATACACCCATTTTGGGGTGAAAGTTTACTTCTTCTTGATGACAGTGAGAATAACAGGGTTGTTCAAATCACATGCAATGTAGATTGCATAACTTTTCTCACAATTGGATTGTCATTTATGATTGCTAGGAATATTCTCACTTCTTGAAAATAGCAATGGGCATTCAAAATGAGGAGACTTCCTCAAGTAGGATCAGTTTTAGCAAACAGCATTAATTTCAAGAGCTAGTGTTAATATCAAGAAATAACATGATGTTCAACAGTATGAAGAAGATCTGATACAATTCCTACGTATGACGTATTGTGATTTTTAGGAGTTAACATAATTTTCAAGAGAAAAATGTTATTTTCAAAGGTAACTGTTTAAAAGAACATTATCTTTAATTATATAATTAAAGATTGAAAGTAATGCAATTGTTTTAATGTTACTTTCCTTTTTTGCTTTTTAATAACCCCAACCAACAGATTCTGTTGACACCATTGGTAATGTCTAGCACATACCTTCTTGATTTTGGTGACAGACATGCACAAATGAGGAACTGCTCTTTGCTCTTCAACAATCCCTCTCAAATGTAATGAATGTCTCTCACAAAATCTAGTCACAACTGGCAGATGAAAGTTTCTAAAATTCCTCTCAACCAAACATAAAAAATATTGCTTAATGTTTTTGATCCACTATTTCACAGTTTCCCTAGTAATCAAAAGTATGTTGTTCCTGGAGATTTGAGAGTGCAAACAGTAAAAATCGCAAGGCTTGATAACCTAGAACAGTTGCCTAAATCGCGAACCGCAGTCTTGTTGTCATATTGATTGAGTTCTTCATCAGACTCCTACAATTTATTAGACGCTCCCACATTGTGTGGCATTATTGTGTAAACGAGAACTCTGGCGCTTGCGGGTACAAGACCATGACCTCTCTCTTGTCCTGTACAACTGTCAAAACGAGTATGGAAGCTTGTTGAAGCATCATTGACCTGCTTCTGCACATAAATCAGACATCCAACAGAAACAAAAGAAACGTACCTAGCACAATAATAACTTCCAACTGCACAACTGCGCCATGAATCTTGGACAAACATTTGCAATCATTTTACTAAGCGTCCTTCTTTTCGCTGCGCATGGCGAGTATTTCTCACGTAGAAGCGCATCATGCAGTACAGAAATGTGCATACAATCTAACTGGTTCACATTTCCGCATCATCTATGTTTAGGCCACAATTTGAGAGGTTTCGATGAAGAAGAAGATTCACAAGAACATCGTCTACTCAAATGGAATGCTGCACAAAAGCGCCAAGAGCAACGTGACAATCGTCGCCGGTATACGAATCCCTACAGAACTCAAGACGAAGAACGGAGCGAGCGCTGGCGTAAGCATACCCAAGGTCAGAATCGAGGAAATTCACGCGTGGATCCTTATGAACCTGCACATGGTGGTCATGCTTATTCTCATCACCGACAAAACGGCAAACAATGGAAGAAAAATGATTTTTCCAACCCGCATTGGTACCCTTGATCAAAGAAGGAAGTCGTCCGGTGGAAAATCGTGTAAATTTCAGCCTATCAACAATTTTCATACTTTGTTGTCTTGCTTTTTAGCTATGCGTTCGATGAAAAATTAATTATTTATGCAAATGAATGAAGTCCGATTTCGTGTGTTCTTAAATAGCTTGAGTGAATATACAAAGTCATTGAGTCACTATTGGAAGTTATCGTTTAGGATTCCACAGATGAGCACGCTCCTTCAAACTATTGTTGAAAAGCTTTTACTTTTCATCAAACAATGTCATGGTCTATGACTAGCAACATTTTGTTGGACTTCTGTGTAAGCATTCTAGCTGCTACATGATTTTCATACTTTCAAAACTCAACACAACATCTCTCCTCCTGTGTGTTGAATGAAGTCCATCGGACTTCTTTAGTCTTTCTTTTAAGGCATCAGCAGTTAGATATTTGATGGTCAGTCGATGTCATCCTTTGAAGAGATGATTCCAATCAAAACAGGATGCAAAATGCGCAAGTAACACGATTTTTTACATGAACATGGGTGCTCTATACCAAGTTCATCAACACAAGTTCTTCTCGAAATCATATCAATAAATCACATTCCCAAGTATATTCTTGCAGAAAGGCAATATTTAGCATCAAAAACATCTTCATATTTAATAGCACCAAACTAGTGTAACGCAATCTGTCCTCATGTCGCATTCACCCCTAGGGTAAAAATCTAGCTCTCATTTCTTAAGTTGCAGTCCATTTGCCTCGTGCTATTTCAGCACCATTATTAAATCCACAGTAGACTTTTGCAAAGTTGTCTACAAAAAAGGGAAACATCAAGGAAGTATGATATGGGGAGAAGCTATGCCTTCCACCGCTCAAGCAAGCCCGATTTTTAATAGATCAATGTCGACATCCTCAAGCTGTCCCAAGTGCAGAGAACTCAAGTCACATAGCTTTTTGTTGCTTTCATATAAAACAATTCTTAGAAAACGGAGGTATTTTGTACTTGTCAAGAAATCAATTTCCAGGCTAGCTTCCATCAACTGTCATCCCTTCCTGTAAATCACTGAGAACTTCTTAGAATTAGGGATGCAATTGATCAATCAAGATATACCAAAATATTAATACATCCTAATACATTCCAAGATGGGACATATATGAAGGATAGAACATGGTTATGTTATGTTAATTTTATGGAACAAATTTTCAGAAATCTGTATTAATGACATAGAGAAAAACAGCCCCCATATTTTTATATGATTTTTTATAGCCATCCAATAGAGGTGGTCAATAATGAAATACTGGTACTGTTAGACATGACTCAAGTGGGATAGAAGTTCACTAAAATGGCAAATGTTCCAGTCACAATATTGAAATCCTATCTTGATGTTCTTCCTGTCTTTTCATACATGTACAAGTGTAGTGCCAACAATGGGTTCAGCTATTTGGAGCACATTCCAAACCGTATATCATACAGTCTTGCATTTTGGGACATCCTAGATTGGATTCCATGTTCCTTACACTGGATACCCTATTCACATTCAAAAAACTGTCTGATTCTGTTGGATTACTCTGTCATTTTTTTCATGCCAGGAGAATGACATCACCCCATCTTGTCTCATCATCCCCAACACTAACACAGCAATCCAATGAACCTCTGTTCAACCCTTTTGACTAGCATCAGCACATTGTTGTCCCTCCCAGTTTGTCAACAAATTGGCTGCTAATTTTATTTCTTCATTATTCTGCTGTACTGTGATAGTTCCATCCTACCACTCATTTGTAGGTTATGTCTCATTTTGGATGTATCGATATTTATGTGTATGTGCTCAGCCACCGCTCGCCCATATGTTATACGGTATCACTAATGGCATTGCCACCATCTCTCAGGTAGTCACTATAAAACATTTTCATTCCAACATCATTACCCTCCTGGTCTCCCGTGACACTTGTAGGTCATCTTGTGTCACTTTTTGGTCATGCATCATTTCAATTTATTGATATTTATTGTACGTATCCCTATCACAAACAGAATTGCCAACATCCCACAGGCAGTCATTGTGCATCATACAGTTCCGCCCTCCTCTGTGACATCATACATCATACAATGCTGTCATCCCTCTATGACTTTGTACATAATATGATGACGCCATCCCTCAGTGACATTGTCATGATATGGTGCTGCCAACCCTCAGTGACATTGTCATGATATGGTATCATCATCCCTCCGTGACATTGTACATCATATGGTACCCCTACCCCACAGCAACATCATACATTATATGGTGCTGCCATTCATCAGTGACATCATACATCACACAGTGCTGCCTTTTATCACTGACATCAAACATCATACATTGACATCATACATCAGACTGCCCCACCAACCCTCAGTGACATTGCACATCATATGGTGCCACACCCTGAAGTGCCCCTATGTCATACAGACTGACATTGTACATCATACGATGCTGCTTTTTTGATGACATTGTACATCATACGGTGTCACCACCCATCATTGACATGGTACATCATACTGTACCACACCCTGAAGTGTCCCTACAAATCATACAGTCTAGTCATTCCATTATTTCCCTAATTATAGCCACACCTTCTTATCCATCAATGAACCCATCCATTAAAAAATCGATTTTGCAGGAATTCACAGAATTCCAGCAATGGATTCAACAATTCATAGTTGACAATTCAGACAAAGCTGTAGACTTAGCCTCTGCATCCCTCAAACAGTCTTCAAGAACTCCTGATCAAGCGCAGAACCAACCATCATCATATCCACATTAGTCTGTTTATGCTGTTAACAATATATTTGGTCACATTCGGTCATGTGTCACAAATGGTCGTGCCATTTATCCTAGCTTAAGTTATAATTGATGCCATTAGTACTTGCTCCTATTTTGATTTTCACAGTTTAAGAAAATACCCAACAATCCACAAATTATCAGGAAGAAACATTCCATATTCTTTTCAAATAACAAATAACATTGGTAATTTTCATTCTGCCAAACAAATCCCAAATCTTAGAGTCTTTGATAAAAATGATCAATCAACTGAATAAAATATAAGAATTGTGCGCACATATGTAGAAGTGCAATGAAGTTTATCTCATCATAAAATCCTGCCATAGACTGACCACATTCAATATATGATCAGACACATCTATGTGGTCATTCAGCATCTGATGTGACATTTTGAAAATGAGTTGCATGAGTATTTTAAATTAAATACAAAAGATAAATCAAGTTACAAAAGTCATATCTGAGGTTGGTTGTAGGTAAGACTCTGTTCAAATTACATATAAAAATGATTAAATATGTAAATGAGTTTCAAATGTAACTAGATTACATATAGAACAAACGACCAAATCATACCTGTTGCTTTAGTTCCCTGTGTCTGTCTGATGGCACATCTTTGTTGCTAAGCATCTGTTGATACATTTCGAAAATGAGTTGCATGAGTAAATAAAATTAAATTCAAAAGATAAATCAACTTCCAAAGTCATACCTGAGGTGTGTTGTGGGTAAGACTCTGTTCAAGTAACATATAAAAAATGATTACATATGTAAATGAATTTCAAATCTAGCCCAATTAAATATAGAACAACATCCAAATCATACCTGTTGCCTCAGTTCCATGTGTCCATCTGATGGCACATCTTTGTGGTCGTTAGCATCTGATTGTTACATTTTCAAATCGAGTTGCATGAGTATTTCATTGTAAACACAAAAGATAAATCAAGCCTAAAAGTCATACCTGAGGTGTGTTGTGGGTAAGAATCTGTTCAAATTACATATAAAAAGCGATTACACATGTAAATGAATTTCAAATGTAACAGGATTACACATAGGATAACGTGCAAATCATACCTGTTGCCTTAGCATGCCATGTCTGTCTGATGGCACTTCTTTTTGTTGTTAATAATATATTGTTACAATTTTAAAATGAGTTGCATGAGTAATTAAAATTAAATACAAAAGTAAATCAAGGTCCAAAATCATACCTGAGGCATGTTGTGGGTAAGTCTCTTTTCAGTTTACATATAAAAAATGATTACATATGTAAATGAGTTTCAAGCCATGTGTTTAGCTTGGATGAGCTTGGCATTGACCATCAGGGCAGCTCTGAGCGTGAGCACTAAATGACCCTGGTGTAATATATTTAGAGTACTTGCTGCAAACAATACCAGTGCAGTTGTCTGCATGGAAAGTCAATGATATCACGCCATTGTACCTTGTGATCATCTGTGTCTGAGCAATGAAATAGCCATCTGGTGCAAGAGCCAGACAATGTGGCCAGTCATTGCTGGTGATGGCTTCCACCGTGCAACTGCTGGAGTTCTCTTCACCATTTGAGCTTGACATGGTGATGATATATGTCCCTGAAAAATCTGTTGAAAAAATCTCAACCACACAAAAAAGGCCTGTGCATCTCATAAATTTACATAAATATTCATTCATAAAAGTGGGTAACAGTACAAAATTTCAACCGATCGTGAGGAGACTCTTTACTTCTTCCATTTAGCTCTGCCCCTTTCTTTATTAATTATATATATATGCCGTTATCTTTGTGACAGTTTGTGGCATATGACCATTTGTGATCACAAATAAGATCTACCATTTATCCATTTGATTCAACAAAATTTAGAGGACAAGAATCCTTCCATTCCCTTGTTCTGATGAGTCAGAACTCACTTCATGGTGCTAAATTTTTATTTGCCCATGGGTCAATAAACAATCATTATGTACTCTTTTTTTTCCAATCCCAACTTCAGGGGAAACAGCAAAAATCTGAGACGTCCTAATTTCAGGAAGAAAACTTCACTCAAGAAGGAGTTAAGCAAGTGAAAAGAACTAGCTCAAGAATTGTTGTGAGCATAGATCGAATGGCAGAAAAACAGGAATCTAAAGTTCTGATATGTTCCATGACATCCAAAGTTTTTCATTACTCAGACAACCAGCCGTCCCAATGTCATGTCCATACCATCCATAAAGCGGACAGAAAAGACTGTTTCAAGTGTTGCATTGCATTTTTTCCTGTGGGCAGATGGATTCTACTATTTGAATCACACCACTACAAATCCCACCCATACCAGTCATCCTCAATTTACTCCTGAAGCCAGATTGAAAGGTATCAGATATATTACCAATCAGTCAAAACTATTGATTGAGCATATGTCTGCAGTCAGAGTCTGCCCTTCTCAACTTACCACATTATTGGAGATCTTTGATATCTCAGAAAGTACATCCCAATCATCAATTGTAAAAATTTGCTTCAAAAGTGTGAGCTGCTCCAGCAAAAAGCAAAAGGAATTAGGAATCAACCATACTATGTTATCTACTGAAAACACAATTGATTTTCTAAATAGGTACTGTTGTGTCATTGCCAAATTCATGACTCATTCAAATATCATTCCTAAAATGAGCAGGATGGAAAAAGATATACGGTTGTGTTGGAATTTCAATGTGACAGACACTGACTATCTTCAATTCATAGACTAACTAAAAAATGGCCATGGAATGCCCCCCCCACACTGCTATCAAAGTAGTAGTTGTGGTTATAGATGTACGGGCCCAACTATGTGCCTATGATTGAGGTACACGATTGAAATCACAACTTTAGGTCATCCAACTATAACTAGATAGGCAAAAAATTGTCTTGCCAACAGTGGCAAGCATTATCAATTCCCTTCTAGAAGACTAATTTATACAATAATTGTGGGAATAATATTGTGACTTTTATCACAAGAAATGGTAATATGGCTTATTCATTACATTTAACCTTGATATTTAGAGAAGGTTCTAGATCTAAATTCAATATGTAACCGGGGTCATTTTGCAGGATAAAATTGTCACATCTCAGCTTTGCCTCATCAACTGAATCAGTCCCAGATCAATTTCTGTCCTCACCATGATTGAGGATAGCTCCCAGGCCAAATATCAATGAGTATGTTATGGGAGCAAAAACTATCACCAAAGCAGCTAAAATCATTGCTGAAACAAGCAAAGTCATCCCATTTGAACCAAATCATCCCAACCCAGGCAAGAGCAAAGTCATCCTGAAGTTCCAAACTGTTCACAAGCAAAATCAATTCAGACACAAGTCAAATCATCCCCAATGCATTCAAAATCATTCCTGATGTTTTAAAATAATTTTATTTTGCTAGCATTGGGGATAATGTTGATTGCATGGGGTATGATGCTCATTGGGTATGATATGATCACATTGTATATGAATTTGCTTGCATGTGGGATGATTTTGCTTGCCTCCGGTATGTTTTGATGGCATCCGTATGACTTTGTTTGCACCAGATATGATTTTGCTTGAATTCGTTATGATATTTCCTACATTGTGGCTGATTTTGTTTGCATTGGGTATGATTTTGCCCACATCGGATATCATTTTGCTTGCATAGGGTATGACTTTGACTGCATCAAATATTATTTTGCTTGCATCGGGGATGATTTTGCAAGAATTGGGGATGATTTTGCTTGAATCCGGGATGATTTTGCTCACATTGGGGATAAAAATCTAGCATTGGATTGAGCTTGAATAGGAAATGATTTTGCTTTCATCAGGGATGAATTTTCTAGCATTGGACTGGTTTCGCTTGCATAGGAAATGATTTTGCTTGCACCTGGGATGAGCTTGCTCAAATGTAGGGTGAGTTTGCTTGCATGAGGGTCACATCATTACAGATGATTTTCGCTCCTACTGAAGATTAAATTCCATGTGTTAAGATGGTTTTTCTTGCAACACCTTGCAAAACTGATAATTTCTTGCATCATAATATCTTTTCAGGTATTGGGATAATTTTGCTTGCATGAGTATGACTTTGCAAGCTGGGTGAACACAACCATGAGTGAGAGAAAGGAGGTATCAGAGCTTCTCCAAAAAACAGAGTAACATGTAAAACTTGTAGCAATGTTCTCGTAAGAATGCAGGATGAAATAGCAGCATTGCGGGTCACTTCTCCAGAAGGACAGAGCAGTTTTTCCATGTTGTCTGTTCAAGTTGCACAAATAAAAGAAGGGGACAACTTTTTGTTTTTGTTTCCTGTTGGTGGATAAACAGCAGAAGTGCCAAAATGATAGGCACAAATGTGTTGATGGTCCTGTGTGCTCTATGCAAGAATTTTCAGATTCTTCTTTTGCTGTGGCTAGTGGTCATTCCATTGAAGAGTATCATATCATGTTCAATCTTGAGGATCAAGGGGGAATCAATATTGATGGTGAAAGTTCTGTTATTGATCATGACTTTAGGGCAAAGGTTCAGTTTGTGGATGTAGGTTGGGAGCTTGATGATTATCCTGATGCCGTGGATACTAGGCAAAATGACGGCAACATCTTGGAGATATCCAGTTTATTCTGTGCAGAGGAATTTTTCAGCAAGATAATGCTTGGCCGGAATCTAGCCAAAACTATCTCATCATGAGCACAATGAAAGAACTGGATTGAAAGGAATTGTTTACAGAGCAATGATTGATCATAGTTAAATGTCTGGTTTTGAATGTCTCAGTGAAGAAGAGGTGCACTTTCACCTACTGTGTAAAACCATTCACTGCAATTCAAACCATCACAAATCTATCAATATATGCAGCATGTTGGATCACCTGACAATAGAAAACAAAGAGATCCTTGAGTCTACCAAAAAGGAGTTATTTCTCTTTTTGGAGAAACAACTCTACATTGTAATGAACGCCACCCTTCCACAAAACCTAATTGGAGGAATTCTTGAGCATGTCTACCATGGAGTAAGACAAGACCTGGAGTTGTATCACATGAAAGTGCAACAATCTCCTTGGGTTACAATCTACAAGGAAGCTTGAGCCAAATACCTAGATGGGTCCAAATCCATCCTACAAAATATTACAATGCCAACACTATCAATTAAAACATTGTTTCCTGGCATTGACAACGCAACATCTTTTTCAACATATCTGCAAATCAGATTCTCAATCATTTTCTTGCAATGAGTTTTGACCGCTATTTCCATTGTGCAGGCTTTGATGAAGATTGGACCGAATGTCAGAATGGGATATGTTCATTTTTAGATGATGTTCATTATTGTGAGTTCTTCTGAGGTGCTCACAGAGATGTTAAGGACACGATGCCAAAAATCCTGCACATCCAAAGATACAATTTAAGAGTTGTTATACTAAGAGTTTGGACCGATTGATTTAAGTTTCGCAATCACTGCTAACATTTTATTCATAAGTTTGTTCATAAGAAAATTTTGTTATAAACAA
>JALLPD010000007.1:0-34218 GCA_036940065.1 Cyclotella cf. meneghiniana
AGTAAACAAATAATATGTCATTATTTTAATTATTTCTTTGGTTTGGTGGATTGTCGCATCTGCCGGAGACGGCACCGGGCACTGGATGAACTAGCGTTCCCGACAGCCGCTCCCATGCGTCACAGCCATCGTAGAATGCCACCAAAGCGACTATCTTCCAGCGGCCGCATCAAGGCATGCCGCTCAAGCAATATGTCCCGTCCCCCTTGCAAATCCCCGACCCTTTTCCTTAGGAACTAAATGCGGCAATTCCGTTGCGAGAGGAGGTTTGCCATGGATAGCACGATGAAAAGGTGGGCGGTGAGTGGGCTGAAGGATACAAAGCCTCCTACCACGGAAATAAACTGGCGGGAAGAAAAGAGGGCATAATAAATAAGATAGAAGTACGGTACTATCTATGGATATTTTATTTTTTAACATTTTCATTTCACTAGCTTTAAAAATCGAAATAATCGGTGAGAAGGCCACACTTTACACACTCTCGGAAAATTTGCTGTGGCCTATTCACCGTAACATACGGTAGTAGAGCACAATGTTGAATTTTTTTTATGTGCAGTTTTCAATACTTGGCATTTTTGTCATGCCAAAGCTTTGCAAATTGCACTTCATGAAGAAGCATAAAAAGCAAAAGTTAGACAATTTTTCACAAGGATCTGCAATTATTTCATATTTTCATTTACCAATCCTTAGGTTTTAGCAGAGAATCCTTGAAATGTATGAAGTTTGCACTAATTTTGCTATGATGGCCATAGGATTTGCATCGATTCCATTGCAATTCATTAGGCATGAAAGTCTATAATTACTGCCTTCAGTATTCACAATTTGTTTTGTACTACTAAAGGATGTGCCAGTGTTTGAATTTATTCCTTAAGAATTACATCCAATGTAAGGTGAAAAGATACAATCTGCTTGTATTTCATATTATTATGGATTTTTGCTGTTCTCGAGGAACCTTTCTTGAAATTTTTTTGTAAAAATGTAGACCCTTGTGAAAAAAATTCCAATCTCCTGCTATGCCAAACTTATTTTTGCAATTCTTGGGAATCAAACTTTCTCAAGCTTTTGGCATAGAAAGAAAACCCCAAACATCAATATCTATAACCCCCCCCTAAAGCTATAGTCTCCACTGAATTCCATAAAAACTGCATGTGGACCCCATTGGTTTATAGACTGTACCATAGGGGTCTATGGTCCATTCAGAGAGGGTATACAGACTTATCTAGACTTATAACAGGGAGTCTTTGGTCTATTTTTTTGGTTTTATCACCTAAATGTGTCATTCTATAGACTATTAGTGACTGATTTTAAATCATTAAGACAGTCTATAGACCCCCCATGAGAATATATTGGACCCTTTCTTTACCTGTCTCTAAACCCTCATTGGTTGAAGTCAATTGGTCTTATTGTTAGGCTGAAAGTGCAGGAAAGTTTGATGCCCAATCAATTGTACAGTAGGCTGAGAGATAGTCAGAACCTTAGGTAGTCTGGTACAAACAAATGCAATTTTTGAACTTGTTTTCAAATTGTTGAATCGGCACAATCAAGTATAAAGACCATGGGATCAATCAATGTAAAAAGCAAACACAGTGGCCTCAACAAATATTCATAATCCAGTGGACTCACAGAGCATCATCATCTCAGTAATAGCACTGGAGCAATTTGAGACCTTTAGGTCCCTTGTTTATATGTTTTTAGATCAACTTATTCATCAATTTCCCATTGTTAACATGACCAATATTAATCCAAAATGCATCCTCATTACAAAATTGCCATAGCAAGGCTACATCAATTCTGTCCCTTATTATTGGTGCCAGACCATATGCAGCATTGTGTGATTGATGTTTTCCTTGACATGTCATTGGTCTGACAATGAAAATTTTATACTGACAAATAGGTTGTTTGCATGTTTGCAAGTCAGAGAATTCAGGGTACAATGGTGATAGTGGTGAACAACTAGCTACATGATGACTACTGTTATTACTTTATTGTTCTCTCATTTCTTATGTTTCATTAATCCACAGCATATAACAATTACAAGAGGACATTATTAAGTTATACGTAAAACATATAAAAATGACATGATGTCCAGGCTTTCTGTGACTATTATTCAATAACATTTGATCAGCAATAGGCCGAATATCTGCTTACACTGGTAAGCCCTAGGAGCCTCCACCTGGAACCTCCAAAAACGGTCTTCAAACACTTTGTGCAAGACAAAGGAAGTACACAGGATTAAGATATTAGTTTCTGAGAAACAATATCCAAAAGATGTTTTCTTTCTCAGAAAACTACTTATGGGATTGGCAGTTAAATCTCTTAACTACCACATCTGCATCCACTCTCTGTAAAGAACTGCTATCATGGAAATTACATGATAACTCTGCGTTGTGGGGTTATTTTTGCTACAACTAATTTTTAACTCATATAGATAAAAACCATCGTGCTTCAATCAGTTTCTATGCATACATCTTAATGTGTAGAAACGGCCTATGTCACATCAATGCATGATTTCAAACTAGATAATTGGTATATAGGTTGTACAAGTCCCAACTCATTTCCAGGGGGTGCATTTTTGGATGTACTATGTAAACTATGACATATTTTTATGTTATTTTCAGGGTTGCCAGTGGTGGAATAACTTTTGACATTTTCCATAGCATTCTGAAGATCCAATTTGACATCAAAGTAGTCAAGAAAGAGGAGGACATTCATATAATTTAAAAGAAAGGCAGCTGCAAAATGAGTTGGTTCCCGTACCAAAGAAGGCTAAGATGCACCCCATTCAGAAATAATGATCATTTTACAGTTTTGTGATCATGTAAGTCTAAAAGTTTCAAAAGCAGCAAGGTATCTGGACAGATGCCAACCTCTCTTGAAGAGCAACAATCTGTTAGATGATGAGGTCTATAATTTCAGTGTCCTTTCTTACAACAACCCCAATCAAAATATGTTATCCATAAACCAAATCCCAGCAAAGACACAATAACCATAAAATACAGGATTATACAATAAACTAAGGTGAACCTTAATGCATTCAAAGTGTAAGGGTGTGGAATGTTGTGCTATTTTTGGAATTCTTGATGACATATCTCTCAGCAGACAATCAGAAATATTTCCAGATTGAAGGTCACGTGCATTTATGATAATGGTGTCTGGGTTCCTTTTGAAGATCTGATGGACTTTGAGAGTTTCTGAGTTTTTCAAAGTTCTGTAAAAAACTTCATGTGGGTATGGATCAAAGAAATGCAGCAAAAAACTGAATTACTTTTATATCAAGGCAGAATTAATTTAGAATGTCTGGCTATTTCTAAACTTTCAACAACTCTGTAGTCTTTTTGACACATGGAAAATCCTTGATTCTTTGTACTCTGATTGCATAATTACTAAGTCACATGCAACTCCTCAGTCAACAAACACAACTTTTGGGGTATGTTAAGAATGTTGGTTATATCATCTGGAAATTCCCAACAATGCTGAACTTTGCAAACTGCAGCTAGCCCAACCAAAGGCTCACCACAACAAGTATGTCAAGAAGCATCATGTTGTCAAAACAGAAAGGTGAAAACTCAAGGACTTTTTCAGTCTTTTGCAATGACAAATTTAGCAATGACAAGTACAAAAAAATCACGGAGGACAAAATGAAGGCCAAAGATGACAAGAAGACAAAGAAGGAGGGAATGAATCAAACATGAAGAAATTCAAGACAATCACAATCAGCACACTCTCCATCCAGAAAATGGAAACACAAAATTGAAGCAAAAATGAGCCAAATACCTCAATGAGCACCTGAAGAAATGGGACTGCATTGCAAATGGAACATCTGCCCAATTAAAAGAATGACATGCACATGTCACCTAAGGGGTACTGGGCCATCAATGCATATGAGCGTGTTTTTGTCTTGTTAAATCTGGACAATCAATTATTGTCCAATAACAGCAAGATAGACAGTACATCTAGTGAAATGTAAATCAGTGAATTCTCAACCAAGGAAAACTCTGTTGAGTGTGCACCAAACATAGAGAATTCAGTTATGATAAGGAAACTAGCTCCTTTGTTCCATACTTTCACTGGCCTGTGCATAGGTGATTTTATCTTACACCATGAAGTAAAAGCTTTATAATGTTCAATAGACTATACAGCCACTCTTGAAGTGTTCCGGTCCATGTTGCTTGGAAAAAAACAATCTTGTGTTAAGCAACCACAAAAATTGGTGTTTGTTCATCTAAGTATTCAAAGGGCACTTTGATGGTCAAGGACAATCAAAGAATACTTGCCCTGGTTCCATTATATTAAATAACTCCAGAACATCTGGTAGATAATCTCTATAGGCTCCATCACCTGACTACACCACCTCAGATCATGGAAGGGGGAAAACTTGTTGAGCCTGTCATTGTTCCTAACCACGAAGATGAGAAAAAGACATTCCTTGAAGATGCAACATATAAATATTTTGACATCCTTGATCATGACATCAATACCATACTTGAGCATTATCACAAGCTCTTGGGAATACCTAATCCTGTGCTGAATCCATTTAGTTTTGCTTGCATGCATGAACAGCACTAGGGGACAAAAAGAATATGGCCATTTTTTCAAAATGCAGCTATTTATGTAGGGACCATTATACATATACTGCATCATGTCTTATATCAATTTTCATTATAACTTCTACTGGGAAGCCTCTTTTTTGTGTTACATTACATTTTTGTCAATTCTTGTTATGTTCACCATTTGTTCCATAAAATCATCAAATATAAGATAGTATTTTGTTTACTTGAGCATTTTTTAGGCTAAACTACTTATGTTTTTTACTGCTTAGCAATGACTTTACGTTGAAATCTCCATTTGTTGTCTTTTTCCTGATGCATACTGTCGACATGAGCCAAGGACTCTCTCAGGAACTCTTGTCCAAACTATGCCCAAATTAGACAAAAGAAGGGCAACATAAAATTGATTTGTCAAAAAAGGAAAGGTTTCACTTTACATGAAACCTTCACATCATATAAAAAGATTTACAAAAATGTTCATGTGAAAGCTTCACCTAAATTACTTCATATGAAAAAGCCTGACTAAAAATACTCCACATGTGGGAGTACACTTAAAAGTTTCATGCCATGAGTGCTGAATATTTGATAACCATGTAAACCACATGATAAAAATATGAGGGCTAATATGTCATTGTCATTCCTAATCAATTAAATAGCTCATAAAGAAGTGCTACAAGTCATGTCCTTTGCAAAATCAGTTCTAGATGGTCTCAAGTAGGTTGATCTTATTCATGGATGCCTGGCTTTATTGGAGAGGTGATTTCCATGAAGTTTGAATGCCTTCACTCCTTCTCAGCAAGATTATTTGCCTCTACATTTTACTGCCTTTTTGTAATTTACTTTGGGCTGACAGAACAGCCTCAAGGTCAGCATTCATGCCCTCGTCCTTACTGCCCTTTTTTGTTTGTTTCTTGGGGTTGTGTGCTAGCATATACTCCCCTTTTGCAATCTCTGTGTTGAGAATCACAGTTTCAATGGCCTCCTTGGTGTCAGCAACATTCATGTCAAGCCCCGTTTGCATGCATGAATGAATTGTAGAGTGTACTTGTAGAAAAAACTGCTCAGGAGTTCCAGATGCCCATACTGACACTTTGAGTATATTCCTGATGTCGGGATGATGAATTTAAGGTATGTGGTCATTTTGTTTTTCTTGAGGGCATCCTGGACAGGATCCTGCTTGGAAATGTAGCATATGGGAGAATTCTTAACTCCAATGCCATGTTCACACTCCACCCACTTGAGACCATCTGGAACTGATTTCATGAAGGACATGGCTCGTAGCACTTCTCCTAGATCCCTCCTCAGAATGAGCTTCTTGAAGGAACTTCTTGGAGGCTAGAGGAAAAACTTTTGTGTCTGGTGACATGAAGCAATATTGGCACTCTGTGTGATATTTTTTTGTTTTCTTGACCATCCATTGGTCTATGGGAATGCCTTGATGTGCAGTGGAGCATAGACACTTTCAGAATTTGGTTATCATACTATAATGAACTGAGCCAATAGTTAGGAGAATTTGCAGTTATAGGGGGTAAGGAAGTAGAAAATATTTTCCAGCTGATTGGATGTTTCTTTTGGTTAAATTGAAATATGAGATATTTGCTTGATTAGAAATTTTATCATTCTTCATCAATTCATAATGTTCTGGTCAAAATGATTGTATTCATTACTGATTTTTTATAATAAAGTATCCTTCTTGTGTACTGTGTTTTTTAAATGTACTGTAGGTTGAAGTAGAAAAGATACTGATCCCTCATTTCTCATGCAATGCCAACTATCAAAAATGTTTATCCGCATCCAAAAATCAGCCTTTAATATCAGCAACACTAAATTCTTCACCAAACAACCAACTATATAATGCCATCAATTCCCTTGCTGTTGACTAAATTCTGGTCTCTATACAGAGTTTTAAAAATCATGGTGTTTTCATTACCAATCAGAAGCTGTTTTATTCAACATCTTATGCTCAATCTTTCTCTCTGCAAATTATTGGCACATGGTTCGGGTGCAGATTGCTTTTTCCCTTGACTATGGTGGCTAAAAGCACTCTGGTGCTACAAATTTGATTGTCCACAGCAAAACAAGTGCTACTTTCCGTCAACCAGCAACCATTGTAATTCCACTGCTTGGCATTGTGTCATTGCTTTGTTGATGCATTTATTGTGTTTTCTATCAATTTTTGTGGCCAAAATAGCATGAATGGCCTTGCTGAAAAGTTATTGCAGGTGCAAAAAACTATGCGACATTTGTATTGACCAGAAATGATTTTAATTTGATTGCTTATACTTATTCTATTGCTCTGCAAATTTGGGGGATTATGACCTATATGCTGACTGTTACTGTCATTTATTGTAGTGGCCAAAATTGCTCAAATGGTGGTGCTGACCTAAGTTGATAGTTAGGAAAATTTTAATAAATAGTAAATCGGAGTAGAAAAGGATTTTCCGAGTGATTGGAAGTTATTTGTATGACCTATTGAAAGATTTCAACTGAAGACTGGAGAATTTCAGTCCTCATGCTTTTATCATGTACAACACAAAACCAGCATTTAGTTTCTGTAGAAATTGTTATGTTTGCATTAAAGACACGATGAGGGATGTGTAGGGTTTATGCATCCTCTGGTATGATCTTTTAAGAGACTTAAAGATCATGTGTAGGTTTTTACACAGTTCTGATATGTTTTTGGCAAGATGAAATCTTTTACGATTTGAATCTTGGTGAAAAGATTCTTTAACAGGTCGTAATTTTTTCTTAATGAGAGTCCCTGACCAATGGATTGTGTCCTTCTGGGCATAACTTGGGCAAACATCCCTAAGAGCATCCTTGGCTCATGTCAGGTGCAACAAATATCGTTGTGCATAGCAAATCACTGTCCCATCAACCAGCAATCATTGATATTTGACCACTTTACATTGTGTCATCACTCTACAAACCAGGTGGCTGTTGGTTCATGCCCTGATTGTGCTTGCTATCAACTTTGGGGGCCAAAATAGTGCACATAGCCATGCTGCAAAAGTTGTTGTGAATGCCAAAAAAACTTTGTGCCACATTTCCATTGACCAGAAACCATTGTAATTTGACTGCTTTTACTTGTTCTATTGTTTAGTGAATTGGGGGGATTCTGGTCCACATGCTGACTGTGTCTGCCATTCATTGTAGTGGCAAAAACTGCTCAAATGGTGGTGCTACAAATTTGGTTGGCCATGGCAAAATGAGCACCACTTTCCCATCAACCTGCAATAATGTAATTTGACCACTTAAACCAATCCCATCATTGGCAAACCAGATGGCTTTTGGTTCATGTGCTTGTTGTGTTTGCTACCAAATGTGTGGGCTCAAATAGCACAAATGGCCGCACTGCAAAAGTTGTTGTGAATGCCAAAATTTGTGCCACATTTCCATGGACAAGAAACCATTGTAAATAGATTGCTTATACTTGTTCCATTGCTCTATAATTTTTGGGGGGGTTGGTTCATATGCTGACTGTGTTTGATATGAATTTAGGTAGCTAAAATAACATGATTATGAATTGCAAGTTTAGTGCAAATGTAGATCAACCAGAAACCATTGTAAATTAACTGCGTACACTTGTTTTCTCTTTCTACAAAACATGTGGCTTCTGGTTCATGTGCCAATTATGTTTGCCATCTATTTTGGTGGTACAAAGAGCTGAAAAGACAATGCTGCAAGAGTGGTTGTGAATGTCAAAATGAGTGTCGCATTTGCATTATACTTGTTTCATTCCTCTGCTAATTTGGAGGGATTCTGGTTCATGTGCTGATTGTGCTAGTCATTGACTTTGGTTGCAACAATTGCTTTAATAGAGTCACTGCAATTCTAGTTGTAAATGGAAAGTTTAGGGCAAAATTTGCATCAACCAGCAACCACTGTAATTTGACCACCTACACTTGATTTCTCTTTCTATAAAACTGCTGATGACATGTTCTGTTAATTTTTGTGGCCTAAATTGCTTGAATCCACTTACACTTGTTGTCTCTTTCTACAAACAAAGATTTTTTGCTCTTGTGCTGATTATGTTTGCTTTTGACTTTGGTGTCCAAAATAGCTTAAATGGAGGTGCTACAATAGTGGTTGTGAATGTCAAAATTTGTGCTATACTTCCACCAAAAAGAAGAAATTTGACTGCTTACACCTGTTCTATTGTTCTGCAAACTGGGGAGGTTTGTGGCTCATTTGCCAAGTGTGTTTTTCTCAATTTTGGTGGCTGATTGCAATTCATGCTTGTTCTTTTTCTTTGTCACCAGAATAGAGGTGACTTGAATGTCATGTAATTTGACCGCTTACGTTCTTACATTGCTCTGCAAACCAGGTGGTATTTGGTTCAGGTGCTAATTATGTTTTTCTTTTGAGTTGTGTTGCTGTCATAGCTCAAATGTTAGAACTTCAATAATGTTTGGGACTTTCAAGTGTAGAGCAACATTTCCATTCACAAACAGCTGCTGTATTTTGACCACTTATAACTTGTCTTCCCTTTTCAAGCCAAGTGGCTGTTGTTTCAGGTGCTGACTGCATTTTTCTTTCTTTATCAGCGGCTGTAGTAGCTCAAATGTGCATTTTGTTGTTTGTATTTCTTTTGAGCACAAATGAGTCCACTAATGTGAACAATTGCAAATAAATATGTGCCATTGGATTGTTACTGTTCATATACTTCTTCCTAACTTTTTTGTTTTTGCCTTTTCCTTAGATATTCCTGTTCATGTCTTGTCTCCAGTGTTGCCCTTCACCTGGTGCACATGCAACTTGTTTGACTCAATCTATGTGTGATACAGCTGAAAGCAAGTGCATTGCAGATCTCAGGCATAGGTCTTGTCCTTCCGTTTTGGCAGTCTCCAGTTTTAATATCCCAAAAGTGCCTCCTGCTGGGACTCAACTTACTCCAACCTATGTTGCACTATTTCACATCCAGTCATCCCAAGCCAAGACTACACTGTTTTCAACAGTCGATGTCTCAGTACTTCATCCCATTTTGAACAATCTTACCAATAAAGCTAATGCTGCTGCTACTTGTCTGGCTTCTTCTTCCCTCACTTCCATCATCACTGAGCCGACTTGTCCCATAACTTCATTCGCTGATACTTTTCTTGCATCACCTAAAAAGAAAAAGTCAAGATCAAGCACAAAACTCAGTGGTATAATGGTATGCCCTTTCAGAAAATAAATAAAACAGAAGACTGCTTCAAGTGTCCATCCAACGGGGTGCCAAGTCTGAAAATGGAAGCACAGCTGTATTGCAACTACACCATGATGGCAAACAAACTGTTGAAAGTGAACATGTTTCTTCTTGGTACCGCAAGAGCAAAAAAACAATTTGATCTAATAATTTATGTATTTACAATGTCTTAATTTTTCTTTCTGCTGCTTCCATAATGCAGGATTGTATGCATCAATGGGTGGAAGAAAGAGCTATTCATCCTGATCATCTTCATGTCTCCCAGGCAAAATTTGGTGTGACTGCATGGATTTTTGACTGGTGTTCCTAACATTACAGGCTTGAGCAAAAACCAGATGCTTAGTCATGTCTATCATGCATGTGATTGTGTCCATGATGGACATGTTATTTCCACTACTCTGGTACCAGCACAATTGCCTTTCTTTGTCATGGTGCAATGTTCTGTGATGAAAAAATGCAGAGAATAATGTGCTTTACACTTCCCATCCTTTTAAACCTTTTAGCCAATCCAATGGTATGTATTGTTTTGTATTTTGTTCTATGACAATGTTATATTCTTCTGTAACATCAAGGTTTTTGCTATCAGGTTCTAATGCTTGTTTATGCCATCTTTGTTCCCCATCCAATCTACGGTGCCTCATTGTAATGGTTTTTGATGTGCGTCACATTTTTTCCTGTTGCATGGATTCTGATGACCGGCAAGACATCAGAGTGTTACTGGAAAGCCTTCAATTAGTGGTCTTCTGCTGTTGAGGGAATTATTCCTTCCTATATTTGAGTTGATTTTGAGTATGCCTTGTTTTCACAGGCTTGCAACCAATTTCAAGAAGCAAAACTTATTGTATGTCTCTTTCACTTTACACAGGTAGCTCAGAAAAAGACTATACAGGTGAACATTCCAGATGGAGACATTTCTTTTGCAATATAGAAAGACATTTTTACCATATCACAATCATCTTCAAAGTATACATCTTGCTAGGTCGATTTAGAAAAGATTTGAGCCATTTTATTCTTAAAATGATGATTCTTTAAAAAAGTGAGGGGATCAATTTGTTGCTTTGGTGTATTCCGGGATGTCCATCTTACTGAGTGAGTTGTTTGTGTGTTTAAAGTTGTTGTTCAGTAGAACACACTAATGTCATTACAATTACTCTATATTATTTCCGGGTATTGGTGCAAGGATGATCTTGTTGATGTATGCAATGTCTCTGACCTGTTGATGTAGAGGATGATAAAATGAAGTTGCTTCATTGTACCAGCAATGGATTAGAAAGCTACAAAAATGTTTTTAATGCGATTCGTCCCACCAAACACTGTTATCATGTTGCTTTTGTTCATGCACCATGCAGGGAAGCTGATTATGTATTTCAAAAAATAGATAATGTATCCAAAGGAAGAGAACAACCTCCTTGATACAATGAACCAGTGTTTCCAAACTTACTCCTGCATTTTTTGCCATGATCAAAAGAGGAAGAAATCAAACATAATGTATCAAACAAGCCTATAAAAAAGAGGAGTAGATGAAAGAAGCATGCTGGTGGAGTATAGGCATTTGGAGAGAGTATCTATGTTTTTTAATTTTTTGAGGCTGTGATCGTGATTTGCCATAAGTTGAATGTAGAATGTATTCATGCAATCTCTTATGCTGTGTATGTGATGATTCAGACAAGTTTGGGATCAAAAGTGACAACATTAAATTCTGTGTGAATTTTACATATGAACAGAGTAGTTTTAAAAGTGAGCGCTTTGGGGAATGGTGAACAAAAGTGAACATTATTGAAATGTCTCCATGAAGCTTTTAAGTGTAATGTTACATGTGGAGAATTTTTAGTAAGGCCTTTACATGTGAAGCATTTTTGGTGAAGCTTTCACATGAATGTTTTTGTGAAGCTTTTTAGGTGGTCTGAAGGTTTCATGTAAAGTCAAACATTTCCTTTGTGATTGACAAATCGATTTTCTGTTACCTTTCTTGTGTCTAATTTAGGCATATTTTGGACAAGAGTCCCAGAGAGTATACTTGGCTCATGCCTTTTGCCGTCATGCACCTGGTTCCACAGTCACAGGTTTCCATTTAGTCATGAACAAATTCTAAACCATTTACCTTGGATCACCTTCACCCAAACATGACTCATTCCACTTGATTTTGAGGGTTTTCATGTTTGGATTGACAATAGCAATAACCTTCACATGATACCAATTTGCATGACGCCCCTATTCTTCATCGCAATATTCAAATATCATCTCTATTTTGAACTTTTTGAGAAATTGATCAATATTTTTTGCATTGAATTCTTGAATCTTGGAATACAAGTTGTGCTTTCCTTCTAACTCCCTCTTATCTCTTTCTTTGTATGCTTATGTTGCAATTCACTTGGTCTACTTGCATGACAGCAAACTTTTCTATATGTACTTTGGTACAAATTGTAAGTAGATATTGCAGTGCATGTAAAGTACTGGTGGTTGAGGAACCACAACATTGATTAATTGGAAAATCAATTCATCTGGAATTAAATTTATTCTGGGATGACTTCAGAGGTGGTATGCATCTCTCCAACATGTTCCATGTTGCATATTTGTGTCTTGACAACATGCAATTTTTTAGTATTGTTGTATATCTTTTTGTATAGTTTTGCTTTTATAATGGTGTGCCAGTAACATGGGGAAATACACCTCATAGAAGTATTTAAATCAATAAATTTGCTTCTAGCTTCCTTTCTATCAATTATTGCCACTCTATGTCATCTCCATAGAACTTTTTGAGAGAATCTTGAAGTTCAGGAGATAACTTGTGATAAGAATCCAATGTCCTTTCACTTGAATGGTATTTTTGACCAATTAGAGAGTGATGATCATGCCCAATATAGTTGATCTTGTGAGTCTGACCCTCCATTGAGGCATGATATGCAGTGATCTTTCTGTCAGTAGTAAAAGAATTTTTGAAATTACATGAGTACTTAACAAAATACTGTTGTGGGCCATCAAGCACATGAGTGAATGCAGTTCTTCTTTGGTGACAACAGCAACAGCTTTACTTTAATTTCCCTTTGTGCTAGATAAGTAATCCTCATTTTCTTCTGTTGCATCCCACAGTTGATCATTGTTGGAATGTCCTTAGACGATTTTATTCAGTACCATTTGTTTTGGCAATTTTTGATCTCATGGAAAAGAACAGTTCAGCATGTGGCAAGTTGAAGGGGTTTCACTTTATTGTCATTGCATTCATTTGATCCATGAAAATGAAGGTTAGATAGAAATGATCAATTTTGTTTTGAAGGCTAGAAAAGTTCTTCATAACGTAATCCTTGGTCAACATTATCTTGTCATTTTTTGCAATATCTTTTCTTGTGTTCTCCAGAGTGTCAACTACTACACCCATGTCCCACATACCAAAGTTATGCTCGGCTGAATCTTCAGTGTTACCACTCCACCTAATATCAAACTGGGTGCAAACAGAGAAGTAAAGACTAATCATGACCATCACCAAAGAAATTAATTCAACTTACTGTCAAGCCATACAGAGTGATCAATGTAAGATATTGTCATTAGTCACACGTAATCTTTCATTAAAAAATGGAACAAGAAATAATTATTCATGCATACTGAAGGACATCCTCCCAGACCAATATCCTGTCAAGAACCACCACATGTAATAGCACCAGCATATAGTGACTCTTTTGGGTGGAATGACTTCTTTTGGGTGGTATGACCTCATTAAACAATTAACTTAGTCACCATGACCTTTTACATAATTGACTGTTTAGGTCATTCCTTTTTAATGCCTGTAGCATTAATAATGATGTCACTGTGAATGCAAATATTTGATGGTATCCCTTCTGAGGACACTCATTCACTGGGAGTTGTCAACATCTGCTAGATTACAGCACCAGACAATTCATTTCTCATATGTTATTAATAGTCCAATTCAAAGATTTGTATTTCTTCACTTTGAGTCTCATCTCCCTAGCAGCAGCTTTAATAACATCAACAAGAAATTTACACTGACAATAAGCCTTGTTGTATCTGTCGGTCATTATTGCCCCATCATAAAATTTCCCAATGCTCAGTTCTATTGGTAATGGGATGCCTGCAAATAGGTTGCCCCACCCAGGGAACAATTTTGTGGGCTTCTGTTTTCATAGTGTGAGAAATTCTTGGTCTTCTTTAAATGTATTGATGAAAGCATTGGCACTTGACTTTGCAGACTTTATTTCAGAGAACATAGAAAATGAGAGTGTAACACACTTATAACCATTGTCAGACATGAATCCTATAAAAACATTCTCAATATCAAGACACAACTGTTAGTGCTATCACAAAGAGCTCTTTGTAATAGTCAAGTGAACTTGAGCAAAAGTTAATTCTGCGTATGTCTTGGTGAGATTTACTAATCCTGTCTGCATTGTATGGATGAAATGTGTAGTAGGAAATTGCTTGACAGCATCTGTAACAGGCACAGTGGCAGAGGCCATTGTTGTAATATTGCTACAATTCAAGATGGTGGAAGACAATAGGCAAGCTCTTAACTCATCCAGGTGCCAAAAGTAGGCCCGGTGAAAGCAACATACTTATTTCAAGGAACCATGGCACCACGGCCCTTGGTTGCAAGCTGGAAGTGTCTTGATGTCCTCAAATTGTTCAATATTGATGTCTTCCAGGCCAGACTATCAGCAATATCAGAGGTAAGGTCTCTCAGCAATTCACACTCTGTTGTGACTTTGGAAGTTTGCTGACCTGCTCTTTGAATTTTTCTCATGCGTAGGTGTTTGTCAGAGATAGTCTTCTCATGAGATAATTCTTCCCAGTCTTAACTGAGGAGTCATCAGCAGCAAGACAATCTCTGGAGATTTATTTAGTCATCCCCATGTATCCCAAGATGTGTTCTTCCAATGCTTTGGCTTGTGAAACATTGTCTTTCAGTTTGGGACACCTTGATCAGTAGTCATTCCTGATATAAGCCTACTATTGACAGTTGAATACATTAATGGCATCCAGTTTAGACCAAAGATCTCTGACAACTGTGTTGGCATCCTCAGAAAACATGAGACACCATGTTAGATTTGTAATCATTCATATGCAAGCATTAAATATGCATGCCGAAGACCACAAACTTGTTGGTCAGTTTGTATATTTGTCTCATTACTTGGATTTTTAAGATGCAAGTGTTGCTATGTGTTTTCCATTCATATCAAATAGCTCTTTATTGTGCATATCCTTCACAACATAAAATTGAGTATCATAAACCTTAATCTGCTCTTTTTGCTTAGACACAAATGATCTCACTAACTGCTTCTTGATCTTAGAAAAATTGATCTTTTGTTGTTCTGTGATGGCAAGTGGATAGGAATGAAGAAATGTCAGGCAAGAAAGATTTAGCCCCTATTGAAGGCTTTTGCTCTGAACACTACAAGTCATAGGGGTGAATGTGCTTCAACAATCGAGTTGAGTCTAGAAAGAGCTCATTTTGCCTTGCTGAAAGCAGCAAGCAAGATTTGGAGTAGTATCCTAAAGATCTCAAAAAAATCTAATTTTTTTGCATTTTTTAGCATTTTTTACAAGACAATTTTCATTGCCACATACCCTCATGGTAACAAGTGATGATGCCATGTAAGAGGAGTGGTACTGGTCATACAACTCTCCAACTTTCTGGGTGAAGGAGTCTTGTTCCCTTTCCAATTACCACAATTTGATGATACTGACAAACTAGCAAGAGGTTGGGAGGGATAAACCACCAGTAGCAACCCGCACAATCTGTCAGCAGTCCCCTGCTGTTAATGAAATATAACAACTTCAGATTATGTTGTCATGAATTATTGACAATTCATGATGAATACAATCATAATTAATTAATGTTACATCCCCAATGGCACTAAAGTGACAATCACAAGGTCACAAATGACTTAAGAGGGATAAGCAGTCAGCACCAACAAGCATGAGCTGTCAGTTGTCCCCTGCCGTTGAGTAAGTACAATAATTTCAGATGATATTGTAACATGTTATGAATGATTCGCAATGAATACTAATGAATACAAAGTCATCCCATCCCAATTGCACTAAAATGAGAGTCACAAGGTCCAAAGAAGCAAGGGAGGGAGTTACAACCAGTAGCTAGAAGCATGAGTTGTCAGATGTCCCGTGTTATTTTTTCAGCAAAGCATTTACAGATTATGTGTGATTGATGTCGCGGATGTTGCATATAAGTACAGTATTGCATTTGCATATACAGCTAGAGGAAAGAACTTATATTCACTTGGTTTGGGATCCTGAATTGTTGTAGAAATGGATAATACTGTGGTGGTATGGCTTGTGTTCATGGTTAAATGAGATATTTTA
Organism: Cyclotella cf. meneghiniana; assembly: GCA_036940065.1. Lineage (NCBI taxonomy): Eukaryota > Bacillariophyta > Thalassiosirophyceae > Thalassiosirales > Thalassiosiraceae > Cyclotella > Cyclotella cf. meneghiniana. The sequence continues at coordinate 16,066 of JALLPD010000007.1, forward strand.
TGGACATTGATCATAGCAATGGAAGCATTTTTAGTCTAGCAAAGGTTGACTCTATTACTAAGGAAAACAGCAATGTTATGCCATAATCTAATGTTGCGCCATTGGTGTAACATGGCTGGAATTAGTATTCATTTAAATTGAGGGATATCTTTGTAAAGAGGGGGATCAATCAATAGAGGTGATTCATTTTTTTTTTCAATCAAAACTTTGAAGCAGACTGGAAGCTACTTGGCAAGATTAAGACAGATGATGCTAGCAGAATGGTTGGATTAGGATGGACTAAATTTTTTGAAGAAAAATCATACTTATCTGGGTAGTAGAATCTTGAAGTCCCCCTAACATCATCTGCAAGAACAACAACTTTTGGCTCTATAAGCAAGCATCCACATGAATGCTTCTATAAGATTTTGATGAAGACCTTTTTGTATCATCTGCAACATTCATCTAGAAGGTGACCCTGATGAGCAATGGTAGTGATATATTGCACTTCTGCAACATTGGAACACACAGTCAGATGGATCCATCAAATTACGGGACATCCTGGAGAGAAATTTCTGCATGAAACATCAGCAGCACTACTATCATCATGAGCCCTGATACAAAATTGACAAGTTCATATGTGGGCATTAACACCAACACAAATTGTCAGACAAGTGTTACAGCTTAATCCCCAACCTTTGACAACAATTGGTTTAATTGGTCCATGGGTTGTGAAGGTCAATAACAAAGGTCAAATTCCATGTCCTTGCATGCACTGCCACTGCCTCAAACCTTGCTGAATTGATATGGAGCAACAACAAGCCCATGTGCAACATCAGAGACAACTTTGTCTAGTGATTGCTTGCACATTAACTGCCCCATGTGATATGTATACAATAGGGGAGGTGAATTCATCGGAGTCACATGTTCATGGCTCCTATAAAGATTAGTAAATATATGTAATCAAACTCAATTTAAAAACAACCAAACAGTGGGTTATGTCTTACATGGCTTACTGCAGAATATTCTACTGCAATGTCATACACAACCTAGTGACATCATCCATCATTCATTGGCAGCTGCAATGCATGAATGTGAATCACAGGAGCTATGGCCCTCGGCAGCACATAAGAGCTATCATCTTTTGCCTGGATATGTTTGTAAATGTCTGGCTGATTTCAGATTGACATACCGTAGCTCAGCACATTGAATAATAAGGCGATGACAACACATGCCATGCAAATAGTAGCAATGTCAGTACAACTATGCTCTAGGTCACCACATCTGAAGACAGTATGTGACCCAATGACATTGAGACTTGTAACTAGTGGCTCGTATTCAAGGAGCAAACCCATGGAAGGTATACTCACCATTGAATTTCATACTCTAACTGGGCACCCATTTTACATTTCAGCTGCAATCTGCAGTACAACCTGGTTAACAAACTCCATTACTTTGGGACCATTCAGTAAGATATGAGATCCATCCAATGGACACTGCTGATGATATTGCATGTTAACAACACTTACAATGTAAATATTTGGTAACATTTGATATGAGCAGAGTTTTAATCATTTTGTTATTAAGTTTATAACAGGGGAGTTTGTATCAATACCACATGTTAAGCTTCATACATCTAATTTTGTAACTTGTAGTTAAAAAGATATGTTGTAAAATCTGATAGGAATTGTTATCTTTTCCTCAAGGAAGCAGATTTGTTGGAGCAATTCTTGAGATTGAGTCAACATTTAATAAAAATTTCAATATTAGATTTTGGTCTTGAAGTCTTTATCCATGCTGTTGTTTGTGACATAATTCTTGCATTTTGTTGTACACCCTCTGCTAAATTCATTGTCATTGTAGGGAGGCTATATGGAGCCCCTGGACTTGGTCTTCTAAAATGTTGTTATCTAGGGGTTTTGGCAGTCAGAACTACAATTTTATTTTCATCTCCATTATTTAATGTATTATAAAGTTTTATACTGAATAAGTTATTTGTGAAAGTTATCTCATTGTTGAACCAAAGAACAATGACCTCACAATAGTGATGACTCCTCTACACACTGTCACCTAAAAACACTTTTGTTGCAGTTCTCAATGAATAATCATGTGGCTTATGTCACAATTCAACATAGTCCCCACGCTGCTAACATTTTATTCATAAGGATGTTCATAAGAAAAATTCCATATAAACAAAATAGCCTGATATTATTTGAACCTTCTGTTAATAAGCTATATGAGATTCCTATGTTGTAGTATTTTGCTAACATATTTATCATCTATGTGAATTTTCTTATGAACATCATTAAGCTGATATCCACACTTTTCTGCGTTTTACTTTGAACAAAAGTTTAGTTGCAATGGCTTATGAGCAGCTTATGAACAACTGACCATTGAAAAGTTTTAACAATTAAAGAAACACAAGTAGGAGTATATTTGAAGACTTCCTCTGTTCTAAAATAAAAAATACATGCAATAAAATCAACCCTAACCCTAAGCCCAACACATCACATTTCTTCATTATCCATGCTCTTTGCTGTTCATGTTGGCACTGAAACCTAAGCAACAAAACTACATCAACAGGATGACCAAGGCAAAATACGACACAAATTTGAGCGGGTATAAGTGATGAAAGATTCAAAAAGAGAGGAACACTTGGAAGAATAAAAACTAGGGAAGAAAGTTGACACTTGCTGAAGTAAGAAGGGCCCTCATAGAGAAAGGTCATTATCTACATGACAAGGGAATGGGGATCTGTCTAAGTTGTTATTGATTTTGACCATTTATCAGACAGGAGATATTAACTTATTTGATGATTCAATTACATAATGCTCCTTTGGTCAGCTATTGATTACTACCAACAGCTTTCCATAAAATGAAAAGCATGAAAACATTGAGGATCGTCACTGATTGGAATCAAGGTTTAATCAAAAGCATTAAAGGAGGTCACTGATGATAACAGTATGCAGGAAGGAAAAAAGGAGAGGACTAGAGGGGAGTTGAAAGAGGTGATGAAGTCATGACAAAGACAGCTGGGGAGGACAGTAGACAGTGTGAGGTTTTGCCAAGGGACACATCAACAAAATACAAATTTCGATACAGACAGAGAATCTACTTGTTTTATCCTTTCTTTCCCTTTCTTGAAGGAGTTAGTGAAGTTATGCAATGGCAAATTTTAAAAAAAGATTTGCTATCATTCCCGTGTTTAACATAATTTTAAACCATAGTTACAAGAAGAGTTCAAATCCAGAATAAAGTAAAGACAAAATGCTTACACAGTGCTTTGCCCCACTGCTCAGCAATCACCACCACCACCTCCAACAACTTCCGCACATCCCCATGAAAGGAGAAGCTTTCAGAGATAATCTGCTGTGGCACAACAACTTTGGGGTTTGTCAGCATGTTTTATAGTCAAGCAGCTGTGCGCGATAGCACAAGGAGCAGGCTGGCCACCTATGGGAAGCAAGCAGTCAACACACGAAAGACAATACCCATGTGACTCCCCCCTCTGCCTTGTAGCATCCTTCCATCTCGGACAGCATGCCTCTCTGCAGGAGCAGTGCCTCTATCTGAACCTTGTCTGGGTCATCAATGGCACCAAAATGCTGTTGGAGTTAATTCAACTGGAAAAACATTGGAGCCAATGGGGTTTCAGGAGGAGGAAGATGATGACTTTGTGAATGACCCACATGCACATGAGTATGACTTAAAGACAAAAATGTTACAAGTGCGATAAGTTTAATTAACCAGAAATTATCACATCACAATGCTTACCTTTGACTGAAACAACACCAAGTGCAAGATTGCTGTCAACAGCACTCGAGACAATAGTATTTGTTGGAGCCCTCATCAGTTGGTCATAATTCAACTGTTATCCATTGTCTGATCACAATACATTCATTCCTCTGATACTTCAATTATGTAACACCCCTTTGGTCTGCTGTTAATTATTACCAACAGGTTTCTATAAGATGAAAGGTATGAAATATATCAAAGGAACATATGCAACTGATCAGAACCAAAAGAAGAAGCAAACACGATTGATGGTATATGGACCCAGACATGCCCATTCTTGGGAGAGTTAATGAAGTCATGCAATGTCAAAAGGTAAAAAGATGAGCTTTTCTCCATTAGCAAGCACAAGCCTAGTGTCATTGAGTTCACTGATGATTCTAGTAATGATAACATCTTAATCTACCACTGCAGCCTGTTCCAAGAACAAAGTAAAACAAATATGGAGCGTAGGACAGTGCACTAAAACTTGAAGCAACGAAAAACATGCTAGATTCCTACCTATCCCTAACTGATTGTAATTCTTTTCATAACCTGCAACTGTTACATTCATCAGTACATATTCACACACTGGCAGATCGACAGCCATGGGAGGAAGGATGTGATAATTCAGCTTTGTTGCAGATGATAAATGGAGGCAAAGTCACTAATGCAAAAAACTAAAATGTCAAGGATGAATGCAAAGTGAAACATTAGGGCAGGTACTTCAGGAAAAATGTATGAAATCAAGCACTCATCCAAAAATAAATGAAATATCCACTATGCTTGCATTCTTCATTTCTCACTCTTAGACTGAATGTCATCTTTTGCTGAACCAAATCAAAACGTTGCACCATGATCTATGAGGTTAAATCCTGACTTGGTTGTTGACACAGACTCATCACTGCAAGACTGTACAGCTTTGTAGAGCTTGTCACCATTGCCATCCAAACATTCATGACACAAATGGTCTCAGCTGTTGGCTTGTCATTGTACCAACTGAATTTTTGTATCCAACCTGAATTATTGTGTTGCTATACTAAGCGATATCTCCATTGTCAAAATATTGTTGCTTTCACTGCTACTGTCATTGTGGCCACCCCCATATAATGTCTCCATTGTCAAATGCAAAAATACACCAGCGGGTAAAGTGCTGTTGCAAGCACTAAATAGCCAAAGTCAATGAGTGACACCTCAGAAAAGAGGCAGAATGGTGTGATAAGAAACATCAAAATTATTAATATCCTTACTAGGGTCATCTTTTATCTTCTTAGCATTAAGGGCAACAGCATTAAGGATAATGGCATGTATATGTTGGTAGTAAATTAAGGAAGAAAAGAGCATGAAATTTTTTTAAAGATTAGTTGAAGGTGTATGAAGACAAAAAACAACACTAACCTGCAGAAGAGCTTTATCTTGAATGCCACATACTCAAACATTTCGTGCTAGGGAAAAAAACCTATGGCCTGTGGAACATCATTGTCAGTATAAAAGTTTCAGAGCCAAAACAAAAGCTGTAGAATGATGCTCTCACCCTCCCTTCCAAAGTAGGCAAATGCATGGGATCGCCTACTAATTGAGATATGTTATTGATTACCATGTTCCATGAGTCTACAAATAATACATCAGTGAAACAGATAGAATACACTAACCTCAACTATTGTTTTGAGCAATAAAATTTTCCTTGCCAATGTTGTGTCTGTACCACAATTCTAGATATTGGAGCTGTGTCCCATGCACATATCTGCTAGTCTGACCCGTAAGCTGAACATAGAGCTAGTGCAGACACATAAGTTGTTCATTCCCCATTGATTACACAAATGATTTGTAGGTTTGACCCACAAGCAAGTATTCTGCCTTTTGCAACCACTGATTCATTTTTGTGAGCAGGATGTGATGATGTGTGTCTATGCACAGATGGATGTGGTTTGTTAGGGCTTCCAGGCAATGTCATCATCGTTGTTTGCATCATAGTTGTGCATGGGACCTCTAGCAAGGTTGGTGCCATCGATGTTGGAAGTGGTGTGCTCCTGTACCTGCTGCATCTGCTCATTGTGATCCTGTGATGGTGTGACTGTTGCTGTTGTTGCCGCTGATGACCATTAAGTCTGCAAAACTCAAAGCCTCTGCCATGGTGAGCATGCTGGCAGGCACGGCACCAGAAGTGTTGAACTTGAAAATGGGAGGCCTAGTACCCAAAATGGCAGAGGCAATGGTCATGTCAGCAGGGGGGCCTTCCAAAATTGGAAGGGGCGGCAGCAGCATATGATGCGGGATATGCTTGAATGTTGGTATGTTGGCCACCTTGGTCTGCATGCTCCCCTGCTTTTGAAAGTTATATTTGATCTTTTTGCTTGCATTGCCGGCCTTCCCCACTGGTGTTGTCATTTCTGTGGATCCAGCACCAGTTGTGGATCCAGTGCCAAAGCAAATGGAGATGGGGTAGTTGAACAATTCAAACGGTCATCCAGGGCCTGTTGCATTGCCACCGCTGCCTGGGTCCCACCATCCACAAGTCTCCTTGGAGCATGAACTCTGATGTTGGAGAGAAAGGTGCTGCCAAACTAGTTGTTGTTGACTTCTTCTTGAAGGGAGTGTTGCCGTCACCCACATCTTCTCTGCCTACCAAGCCTGACACCACCGAACGCTCTGTTGCTGAACCCAATACTTGCCGAACCAGCCACTGCCAAAACTGACACCAAGGAACCAGCCACCACCCAACCTGACAGAACCAGTGTTTTATAGCAAATCATGCTTCATCTATCTAGACAAAATACTGGCACATCCAAACCCAAAAGCTTCCAGCCTGGAAGCTGCCAAACGGGAAGCTGCACAACTGCAAGCTGCCCAACCAAAAGACATGGAACCAGACACCAGAATGCATTGCCTCTGAACGTGACACTCACTGAACCAGCTGCTGCCAAAATGAATGTGCCAATCCCAACAGATGCCAAACCAGAAGCCACCATAACCAGCACTAATTGAACCAGCTGCGGCCAACACTGCCAAACACAGCACTACCTAAATGCCATGGTGTCAAACTTGGAGCCTCTTTTGTAGGTTGTGATCGGCTATAGCAGAAGAGATGTCCAAGATGAGGTGCAAGTGATGGAAGAGGAGAAGCACCCATTTTTATATAGAAAATATACCTTGATTTTTCATAACAAATATTAATTCTAATCATGAGGATGTTCATACCAAATTAGTTTAGTCATCAATTTGTGTATAGAGTTGAGTGGTGATATTTTTCCAATTTTTGTTTATAAGGATAGTCATAAGGCACTTGTTCATAAGGAGTTTCTTATAAGAATGCTCATAACAATGTTGTTATTAGCATTTTTAAGAATAAAATGTTAGCAGTGCAAACCATTCTGACATTCAAATTCATTAACAACCATGGCACCATCCACTCGAAATTAAGCCCTTAAAGCTGCGGTGGTTGGTAACACCCCTGAAACCCTATTACGGTGTACCTTCAAAAAAGACAATATTTTTCTTGCAACAGTGGTGGTAAGAAGGTAAGAATATTGAGATAGCTGATTCAGTTGACAAGCATTCACAAATTTTCCTCACCATATTTTCACCTAAAGAGACCGCTGTTGTCCATCCGCCATCACTTAGTCATTCCATGATGTGGCAAAGTCATGGAGTAAAAGGGTGTACCACAAATGCTTAGTCCAAGAAATACCACCCTACTGCAAAATGTCAGACGCACAAATATGTGGACAATGCTGATGCAGTAGATTCCCTGTCAAAAAGTGTCAACAACAGCAACACTATCAACTCCCTACCTGGTGCTACTTCATCTGTTACTACAGCAGTCCTTACCAAAATGCATGCTTTCAATGACAAGACTAACAAATATCTCCTTTCTCCTCTCAAAGAAATAGTTAATGACAAAGATAATGCCATTTGTGATTCCTCTCCACCAGGACAGGCAAACACTTGCAATTCGGATGGCAATGGTTCAGACAAATTTTTAGCCTACACATACTCATCTTATGAGAATGATGGCATTGATGAATCTCTTCCTCCTATGTCTAGGAAGCCTCTTCAGAATTATCTAACTACGGAATTTTGGCTTAATGCCAAACAGGCCATCTAAGTTATCAATGGTCACACTGGCAAAGACATTCGCATGCCAATTTCAGATATTGGAAGAGTTCATTGGCTTATCTCTTGTTTTTATTTCATCTTTTCTGTGACTCGGCCTGTATTGCCGTATGCTGTTTTGAATGACCTATTACCTGTTTTCATCAAGAGGGCAGTGGAGGGATGCAGTCTGCCAGATATCCACAGAAACCTCACTAACACTACTGGGATGAAGAAAACCTTTATTGTGAGAAGTCTACATCCAAGCAATCGTATTCTCTCCTCAAGTAAACACTGAAGCCATGCACGGATGAAAACAAGGATAAAGACAGCATTATCTCCACCATCACCCCTATCTTACTCTGAGGCTACATCCTGGCATGCAACGAGTGTGCATGCAGAGTTTTATAAGTTATTTGTGAAAATTTCTTCTACTGCTTTTGCTGTTTGTACAACTTCACCGACCAAGAATATCCCAAGATTTGAGGCACACAGGAATTATCATATAAAAAGTGAAAGCTTGCATGACAAGAACAAGGCACTTTTTGTCCATTAATAGTTCATGCTTCCTTACATGATTGAGAAAATGTCCAGTGTCATTATTTGTGAGATAACACAATAAAGAAGAGATTGTATCATTCATTTGTCATTGAAAGCTTTGCCAAGAAAGAAATTGAATTATGTGCACTTCATTCACAATATTAAAGATGTGAGATGAATGGCTGGATACACTGGTGTTGAAGATGCAGTTCTTTCTACTTGGCATCAGAAGCTTTGTGACAACAAAAGAAGTAGGAAGAAGGAAGGTACTTCTTGCACTTTCATCCATCATTGGCTCATTATCTACCATTTTGTGTATGTTTTGTCAAAAAGATAACTTCTGTAAGACATTGTTGGAAGCATGTACCCACTGGGATAATGAGAAAGTTGCTCATAATAGCTCTCCCAGAAATGTGTGTGATCTTCATAAATGCATTGTTGATGCCAACAAAGATGCTACTGAATCTGTTGAGGTGGAATCTTTGGGGACGTCCATGAATTGAAAAGATATTGATTACTTCCACTCATTTATGTTATGTCTTCAAGAAATAGAATGAAAACTAAATCTTCCATGTATTTGCTGAACCCTATTTGTATTCATCATGTACACTACATATAACTGCATGAATCTGCCACTCACAATAACCTAATAGTTAGTTTTGATACCCATAGCCATAATTCAGTATGACAAAAAGATGACTAAGTCTGACAGAATCACATTGTTTTGTCATAAAAAAAATTATCATTTTGGCAGTCATATATACATCTTTCTAAACACATTATGTCTGATGAAATCATATGGTTATGTCAGCTGAAAAAGAACATTTTGTCAGGCAGAATGCAGAATCCACTATTTTCTCATACAAACCTTTTCATTTCATAAATAGAAATTAAGTTCTAAACTTTTTACTTAAAAAGAAATAAAATTGTTATGACAGGAAAATAATTATTTCATCAGACTTAATGACACTGTTTTGTCAGATTAAATGGCATCATTTCAACAGTCAAAATTGGAAATAGTTTTTCATTTCATCTGACAGAATTGAATGGTTTTGTCACAAAGAACCATTGATTCCAACTGCTTTTGTCTGTTGGATCACCCAGTGCAATCCATGAAATAGACTTCTGGATACAACATTCTTTGTTTTATTATCTTATATGTGGAGAATGAAAGAAGGAGGACAAGTTTGGTGTTGTTGTCAAATGTTAGAGAATTCCTTAAATTTCTGATGTAATCTTGTATTCTCAGATCAATATCAATTTGTTTGGGACGTCTACATGGTTCAGAAAGCATTACAACACAAAGCTGAGGGTCATCATAAACACATTGATAGGTGATTCCCTTCCTGGACAATATGGCATGCCATAGCAACAACTAAGTTTATGAAATTGTTTTCAGACATGAAGAGGCTAGCATTATACTTCAAATCAATCTCACCTGTGAAGATATTCAATGGCCACCTCAGCTGATGACATATGATCCATGCCAAATTCCTTTTCCTTGAAAATATATCATGCACACGAATAGTTTTAGATGGTTTTCCTAGAGAATATACCATCATTCTCTCCCATGGAATTCAGTGATTTTGATAATTTTAACTTTGGAGCACCTATCCCAGATAGCTGTTGGATAATGAATGCCAAATTGTCAGTTATTTCTGCTGAACCAAGATTCTTAGTGATCATCGGATTTATGGAAGACTGTTACATTGAAGACAGGTATATTGTAGATCGAGGTGGAATACCTTTCTTTCCAGAAAAGGATTGAAATCTTACAGTGACATTTTTTGCAGATTAGGATGGCCCTTGCAAATGAGTCCTACGTTGGATGGGCTGGTTAAATTCTTGCAGAAAACTTTTGAAGACTTTGTCACAGTTCTGTTTTACATCTCCCTAGATTCAATTTTTGATGCCATGGCATCAATAATGTGCAAGGCTCTTAATGTTCTTTTCCTTTTAATAGACTTGACAAGGACTCCTTTTTGAGTGTAAGAATTGGCATTGTAATCTGTTTCTGATGAATTACCCCCAAATATTTGGATCAATGGCAGAGCAGCTTGCACCTATAGGCATTACAAGACACACTTTGACATTCTCTGCATGAAATGAAATTTGTTCCAGGTAGGGACTCTCTAATCATCTTCTTCAGAGTGCACCAGCTGCTGGTTCCAACAAATTTTGCATCAAAAGGATAAACTAGACAATATGGGATTTTTTGTTTGGTCAGGAGCATCTAACAGTGGAAGTCCCACTCCGCTGCATGCATTGAATATATCCACTGATTTTTCATTGTGAAAGACACAAAATAATTGATTCCATTATAAAGAGAGATTATATATTTGTAGAATCTCTTGTTTAATAACATGATCCATGGTTTTGCATGAGGAGATTTGGTCTGACAAATTAAATTTATTACATCAGACTAAATGCCAATTCTGTCAGTCGGAATGATAAGATACTATTGCAGAGTACAAAATGACAGTTCTGTCTTATAAAATGCCAGTTTGGTCAGACAAAATGACTGTTCTGTCAGAAAAAATGACAGAACACAAGATTCTGATGGAAAACATGAGAAATTGGAAGTCATTAAAGGTTGTTATGACTGACAAAACAATGTGCGTGGTTTTGTTGTGTAGAAAACTCACTGTACTACTTTGATGGTGGACTGCGGGGGGATGAAAATGAATGGGGTCCAATCAAATAAGGGGTCAAAGACAAAGGAGACATATTTCAGTCTGATAAAGGAATACAAAATTGTGTAAGTAAGGGAAATGGAGTACATATTTCTTCAATTTCTGCATCCATAGAGGTTGGAAATTGGATCAGTCTTCTGAAGGAAGACAACAGCACTGCAAAAACTGCACCGGAGATGTCCCCACTTGAAAGAACTGACAATTAGAGCTACAATGATCTGGCTACATAGCCAAGAGACATAGAGGATGTTATAGTAAAAAGCAAATGGATGATGCCTGCAACAGTGTTGTCATTGAATTGCAATGCTTGTCACAGATTTAAGTGATTGGAGGACAGCATTTCATGGGTTCATCAAGGGAGCCAATTTCAGGGAGGTGTAGAACTGTCAGTACGGAGAAATGTGGGATCATCAATTTTCAATCCTTTAGTCATTGTATGATGCCCTGGGAAGTCCTGACTAACAAACTGACAATGGATACCTTTTAATAGAAGGGTTATATATAATTCCAAGAAAGCATAAGCTAAACCAACACCAATAGATCTATTATTTCAATAAGGCGGTTTCAGAAGAAAAAGTCCCAGGGCTCCATATAGCCTCCCTCATTTGTAAAAAGAGCATATGAAAGCAAGGCTTTCCTGGGTTTCTTTCAGAGGTTGGGTGGTATAAACTGCCTTACTGACGAGAAGGTGGTGAGGTAGTGATTTATTGAATTGAAATCAAACAACCTGGTGTTGTGGTGACATAAACATTAGATTAAAAATAATATCTAATCCTCCCTTGATAATACTCTGGAACGATTGTTTATTTATTCTCTCAGCACACTAGTGATGTCATGGTCTGTCCTTCACATCATAATCAAATCTTTGTTTCCTAATAAATTATGAAAATTCTAGATTAGCATCTACTGCATTCCTAACTGAACTAGGCCAGTTCTAGAATAGATCTCTGTAAACAGATACTGGGATGGACATGGGCATGATACACTCTTCCTTTTTATGCCTAACCTTGCTCTGCTATGTATGAAGAATCAATGGCTGCAGATAAAAATGCACTTATGATATTCCTCAATGTCCTTAGAGAAAACTTGAAACTCTCTTGAAAGTAGAAAGTGATGTGTCTGTATAATAGGGGAAGTAGAAAAACGTTCCATGATGTCAGCAGCCACCATAGAGTCATTGAAATGGAATGGCATCCTACATGCTGCTTTACTAGGTTAGACCTGGGTACAGTTCAATTGTAGGAATGCAATAAACATTGGCTTGCTCCATTGAATCAGACACTCTTGCTTCCAACATATTGGGCCATACAATGCCTGCGGGAAGGATTATTTAAATGCCTTCGATGATGGTGCTATGGTATCATGACTATTAGATTTATGCATATGGATTATCAATACCTGAAAAAACAACATTTCAAACCAGGTGATGCAAAATGTGTAAAAACAACAACCATACGATACCTATACTCAAAAGACAAAAGATGATTATTTTGATATATTGATACACATCTATTTAATCATCACCGAATTGTCATAGACTCTCATAAATTGGTAGAAAATATGACTGCAGAATGGCTCTTAGGTTGAATGCATCAAGCAAACAAATCACTATGAATTTCACATTGCTTACAATTTCTTGCGAGTTTTCACTTTTTCACAATGGTTTTTGGAATGTTGGACTCATTGTAACAGTGTGTTGTAAAACCATGCAATAAACACTTCAAAAAATTCACCTCTGATATGAAAATGAGAGATAGTATTTTGAAATTCTGAGCTCTGGAAAGTCCTTGCAAAAAATTAAATGATTATCAAGGTTTTGATTTGCAGAGTTCATCTAGAAATGATGCAAAATTTGTAGTATGTAATGACTAAATCAAAATTTGTATCACTGTATACTAGCTACCAATCAACAATAGTTTCAATCTGATGCAACAACCTAACCAATACATCTTTATGGGATACACACTGCCCTCAACTTTGATGGCGTGACTCATAGTTCTACAATACTTTGGATCAGAGTGTGCAACATAGATTTGTAATGATTTTTTAGAATATCTCATCAGCACTGTACACTGTGGACTATATTCCTTCATACCAATATTCCATGCAATGTTTTGTGAGCATTCAACCACTTTCCAGTGCACCACAAAAAACATATATTAGTATCATTCCTTCGTGTCTCACCAACTGTCTCTGCCTTAACCTTACCTTCATTTGGATTTAGCCAATAAAAAACAATTTCTCAGGGGGTTTCTGTCGTCATCTCAAAATTTTGCTCTTTTTCCAATCCATTGAAATTCAAATATCCAAAGCCTGTTGTCAAGAAAAACATTCCAACTGATCGATGTGTTGTTGAATTTCTTCTCATCAAATGTATGTCACAGAATTGCAGTCTCTCTTATGTCCACAATCACTTTCTACAGAGACACCAGGTCCACAGTGAACAAAAGTTCAAACAAATCAGCCTGCATGAAAACAGCTGTAGAGGCCCATCAAATGGAAATTGTCAAAATCATGCATCTTCACAACATCATTGATACCAGGCACTTCTTTTTACCTGAAGAGTTCATGGGCTCTGCTCATTTTTGATTATGCCTAGATCATGGTACGAATATTCAGAGCATCACCACTGTGTTCCCCTTCATATGGTTTCTTGGAAACCAATAGTCGCTGCCCTCATAAATCCTGATAGCCAATGTTGCAAGTAACTGAATTTATTATTTATTTTGCAAGTATTTATTACTTATCTAAGGGAAGCTGGTCAAGTCACAAGGTTTCTCTCAGTTTCTGGGGCTCTTGACAAAAAATCTAGGGGTGCACCCGACGGGTCAGTGTCACCACTAATGCCACATGTTATAAACCAAATGAACCTTCAATTTGATGGGTCTTAAACATGAATATCTCCAGTACGTGGCATAAAATGTGTTAGTGTGAGCCGTAGCAGCCCTCTCACAACTCATACTGTCCAACATCATTATACACGATGGTGGGTATTTCTAGAAATGCAGGAGGGGCGGAGGCGCTTTCAGCTTCCAGCGCCTCAGCCATGGCAAGCCATGTCTGGATTTTGCGAGTTTCGCGGTCATCTTGGTCGACACCTTAGGAAAGGATAAGGCAGTAATGGCGATTGTGACTACCTAAATTTTCGTGGATCAAGCTTTGTTGAAATAACTTCGATGAGCAACAGAACTTACCATTCTGCTGATACAGTCGAAGACACTCCCTAAAGAAATTACTTGCTTCTATGAACCTCTCCATCTTCAGGTATAAGAATCCCAAGCTCCCGAGCACAGATGCAGCATCTAAAGTTGATTCCATCTCGTTGTTTGATCTCAGTAGTTGAAGAGCAGGTAGAAAACAATCCAACGAATCGTTGTAATGCTTTTGTAACAAATAGACCTTGCCTAAGCGTTTGAGGGCACGTATTATTTGGAGAACAGAAATAACAATGGCTTGGCTCTCTGGTTTTAGTGGATTGTCCAAGTCTACATTGTTTGCTAGGGCGATTTCCCATGCCAGCTGAAGGGATTCTTTGCAGGCGAGCTTGGCTAAGGGATATTGCGAAAGTGAAGTGTGTGCTTGCCCTAAACATTGTAGTGTTGTGTAGAGTGCCTCGTAATAGGTGGAAGAGGTTATCTGAATGGGCGATATTTTGGTTCGCTTTGAGCAAGGTTGCGATGCAGTATCAACGGGACAAGTCCGCATACGAGCATCTTGATACAACGTGTTTCTCGCACGTCGTAACAGGAACAACGCTCGTCGTCCTGATACCACAACCTCTTGCCAGCATTTCAATGCCATCAGGTGTTCTGTTAGACGAACCCATGTGCTAACTACCTCTGGGTGGACGTTTCCTGATGCACACGACCATGGTTCCCCATATGCTTTGAGCGCCGCCTTGTAAGCTAGTGCCGACAGGTTTCTATCTCCCTGCTTCCCATACAAGTAGCCAATCTTGATATACAAAAGGCCTACTTCGGGATGAACATCGGACAAGTTGGCCTTCAGGGGGTCCAATGCATCAACGTACAACTCCAAAGTTGCATCATCCTTACTCCTTCCCTGCGGGGATACATTCAACCCCTGTCGTTCATACACCGATGCCAGCAACAGAATTGCCTTGCCGACCTGGGGGTGCTTCGGACCCAAGGCCTCACGCAGTATCACAATGGCTTGTCGAATTTCCATAACGGAGGAGTCGAACTCTCTCATTTCATAGTGATACTTTCCCATTTGAATAAGTGTGCTGGCGGCCACAGGATGGGTCCCTCCAATCGTACGAGTCTCCACCTCCAACGCCCGTTGTAATGTCAACACAGCATCTTTCAACAAAATCTGCCTTGCACTTACAGTCTTTTCTTGATCAACACGTTTGGCAATCCGCGACGCCTGCGCGTGCAGCTCCTTCCTCTCCTTTTCCGAATTGCAAGCCAATGTCATACGGTCCAGATTATGATGAGTTCGATCGACATCTTTATCACCAGTCTGTTCAAACCTCCGGCAGGTGTTGTGGTAGACATCTAACGCGTCGCGATATGACGAATGGGCTTTTTGGAAATGACGATCCATCTCGTGCACGACGCCCATGTTGTTGTGGATGTCCGCGACGCGGGAGGCAACTTGAAGTAGGAGGAGTTCGAACTCCCGCTCCTGCTGCTTGGTCAGATCAATCTCATTGTCTTCCACGTACTCATCTAATCCCACGTCTTGGGCATCATTTTTTTCGTATTGCAATTTGATTTGTTCTTTCTTTATGTCCATAAGCTTCTGTTTCACTTCAATTACGTTGGCATATGCAACTTTCATGGCGCGACGGTAAGATTGCAAGGCTAAGGAGTTTTTACCGAGAGAGAGTTGTTCGCTTGCTTGTTCGAGAATTGAGTCAATAGAAGAAGACGCATCAATTGCTTGCTGTTTGGCAGTGATGGGTATTTTTTGGTCTGTTCTATTAGCTGGAGATGCAACATGACTCTGAGAACCGTCGGACTTTTTACCTTGTTTTGTCAAATCCATCTTTTGTTCGCTCGGTCCTTTCGAATGAGCCATGTCATCCACCTCTTCCTTATCATATTCTTCCTCCAAACTTGCGTCGCCATCCTTCTCTCTAACTTCATTGGCATCACCCTGTACATCTACCCCCAAAAAGGCAATCAAATCTTGTCCTTCCCCGCCCCCCTTCAAACCCAAGATAGATCCATTTACATTTCCAATAAATTCTTCTCCCTCTTCACATTCCCTCTTTGTATCCGCCCCATTATTCCATGGTGGACGATCGAGTCCATAGTCGTCTACTCCCGCATATACCTCTCTTTTATCGCTTTCCGGTAAAAAGTATCGAGATGCAACTTGTTCGAATACTATTCTCATTTGAGACTTATTGGATAGTTTAAAGGCCGTAGCGCTGGTGCCATCGACACCTACATTGTTTTCGGAAGTGTCGGATTTGATAGATTTCACAATGGTAGATTTCGAACTATCGTAGGAGGAGGTTCTGGATCGATTACCTGATACGGGTTTGCTATGGTTGACGTTACTGCTTTTAGTATTGCCATATGCATTGTTGATATGCGCCGATTGGGGATGAACCGGAGGTCGAATGGGAGGAGACAATGCCCTCAGTTTTGCATCGGATTTCTTCTCAGGGGAAGCAGGTGCCGATTTGGTTCGGTTCAGTGGGAGAGGGAGTCTGTATTGAGAACTATTGTTATCTGACGCTGTTGCATTGGATGCACCGTATGATTTCCGGGAGCTGCTGGCATTGTCTTTGACCCCGGCGGAAGGGATTGAGAGGGACCCGGCGGACCCGATGGAGGAAGCGAAGGGAAGATGGCCTGGCCTTTTTTCAGGCGAAACTACCTGATGTTCTCTCTGCTGCTTCTGCGGTTGTTGTTGTTGCTGTTGACGCTGCGAGGAAATATCGACCTTTCCCCCAAACTGTTGCAAGATGGCCTTGAAATTGCTACTGTTTGCGCCATCGCTGCCAATCGAGTGAGGTTGCGTATGGCTATTAGCATCACTACTGCTAGTATTGTTGGTGTCGCTGGTGGACTTTTTAAATGGGTTTAATTTGGACGCCATGATGACGGCGTGAAATGATGGACCTTTGTTAACACGTTTGACGTAGGAAGCCTTCTTTTTCGAGACTGATGTCACAATTTGAACATGACGTGCAGGCTTTCTGGATCAATGTTTTTTCTTCGCAACGATGTAGATGATTACTAAAGATGCAATCGGTGACAATGGTTCAATCACGTGAATTTGATAATTTCTGGAAGCACTCAAGTAAAAATTGAATCTAAAAAAATGACGGCCGGGAACGAATACCATAACAAGACAGCAGCAGACAAACGAGTCGCGGTCGTTGCATATGTTGTCTCCAGGATAAAACTTAGGGCAGGTCAGCTGTCAGCGGTCATCAAAAGTGCTTTATTCGCCGGGTGAATCTCGACATAAACAGGCCTGTCCGCGCAGCTCGTTTAACGGACATCTCACTCTATCTCACCCCATGAGAGACAACAGAAATGATTGTTGGCCCCGAAAGAGCTGAGGCCGGCAGAACAGTCACTCTCGCAATCCCCTACTTCCGAGCACCTCAAGTCGACGGCACTCACATTAAGAATCAATCTAATCCAATTCTTCCTCGCTGATGCCCGCACAGTGTTGTTGTTTGCCGATGAAATGAGGCTGGTGGGGCGCCCGAGAGGGGAGCCGTCAACGTGCAATGCTATATTGACAGAAAATATACGGCAGTGTCAATGCGATAGATCAAGTCTGGTTAAAGCCATTTTGAACACGAATTTTTTAGCACCACTTTTGGCCCGGCGATAGGTTTTGGCGACTCGTCCACTGGACTAAGCGTTCTCGTTTCTTCCAAGATTTTGCACTCTTTTAATTAAATTTCGAACATTTTTATTTACTCATTCCCGGTTCGAAATTTTGTTCCGCCTATGTAAGACGGTACCTGTAAGGCTGTGATTTAGTTCGGCCAATAGCCCAATAGAGAATAGCATTTTTGGCGACTAATTGAATTTTTTTGCTGTTCGCTATTGACTAAAAAATCATGATTTAGTTGAAATTC
>JALLPD010000008.1:0-23473 GCA_036940065.1 Cyclotella cf. meneghiniana
CGGTCAAGACACGGTCAAGACACGGTCAAGACACGGTCAAGACACGGTCAAGACATGGTCAAGACACGGTTAAGACATGGTCAAGACACAGTCAAGACATGGTTAAGACACGGTCATGACACGGTCAAGACATGGTCAAGACATTGTCAGGACATTGACCATTTAACTCGGTTAGGGTCATTTATTTGGTAGGAATACAATTGATAGCACTCATCTGTAAGAAAAATTTGGAAACCAAGCATTTTGAAAACAATTACTGCCTCCTTTTGAAGAAAACTTTTCTCAAAGAAGATGCCCATAAATATGTGCCAAACAATACCTTTGTTAAGTAATTTTTTAACCTCTGCTCAAATTAAAATGATTATTGAATTCTCAAACTAATTTAACCTTAAAATTACCCCCTTTATCGGTTGGTACAAATTTTCCCCATGTTCATCAAAATTATCTCCCCGCTAAAGTGCACCACACCACACTGGTTTGTTGCTGTGCCCTGCATACAAAAATTCATACTGCTCAAATCCATTGTGGGCCTTTTGCATTTCAATACTGTTGAAATCTTGATAACATTGGCTGTAGTGGATGGTAATTGCATCCTGTTGGAACCACAATTTTGCACCACAAACAATCTCTTACATTACCACAGAAAATATGAACATTCCGTTATGTCTGTCTAGCACAACGAGTATGGAAGACTCCCAATGGGACTCCACTGAAGTATACAATATGTCACCCTGCACTACCCTGCGGATGTTCAAACCTCTGACTTCTCAGTCATGTTTTATTTTGAATGGCCGATTGCCTCACTTCATTGTTGTATCTACAACACTAGCTACTCACGATGATACACTGAGTACCTTTCAACAACAGCATGCCTCTTACCAACGAGTGTAGATTAACCTTGTTGTAAGATCTTTACCACTGTAACTACACTGTAGATAGATCCCTTTTCTTGTGAATATTCTTCATTGCTCTTTTGCCAAATGGCTTAGATTGCAAAGGGGAAGAAACCATAGTGCCGCGTCAATCAGGATGGCACAGTACACCTCTTGGACCAACAAGTCTATGTGTCAATTGGATGATGAAGTCAAAAGACATCATTTGATTACAAGTCACTATGATTCAATACATGAGTTGTGTGTTGATGTTCACCGACTAACATCTTGTTCTACCCAAGATTAAGTTTGCCAAGCATAATTGCAACTGCAATTCAGGCAACTGTGTACGCAGACTCCAATGTGCATGAATCTTCCTCTACAAAATTCTCCCTCAAAAAGGTCATGAATACCCCTGGTCACTGCAATGCATGCCGCACATGCAACCCACAACCAAGGTGCTGCTTCCTTGGTACTGGAACACACTTCTCATGCTGCTAGAATATCTAGTAGGCACCTTCACATGCAGACGTTTGCAATGAATTGTGACATCATGATGTGATGACCCACACCATGCACCTACTGCTGATTATGAAGACATTTCAAAGTTCAGACACTTGCATGCAGTGTGGCTATACAAGTGATAGTTCACAACATGCCCGCTTAGAATAAAATATCCAAGAGACACATGTTCCCAGGACAATAAGTTCTGAAGAATGCTTGCGACCAATGGAAGTTGGGAGTAGGAACGGACAGTCCTTCCACATTATTGGCTGTGATATCACCAATAGTAACATTTATAATCATGTCACATTATGAAAGATCCAAACGTAAACACAAAAAGTCTGTTTTATTGTTAAAGTCATTCCACTTACCCCAGTGAAGACAACTTACCATGTACAAGTTGTATCTGAGGTCTTTTCAAGTTTTTTACCTCGTGTCTTCTTTTTCCACCTTGTTATTTCAAGGAAAAAGAAAGGTGGAGTTTTCAAGTCCATTCTCCGAGCCTTGCCATGGAGGGGAAGAGTGTCCTACCCATGCATAGAGGCCTTTTTGTATACATTGAGGAAGTATGTATCAAAAGGGCTGATAACCTTCGTGTGTAGGATTGGCTACCAACCAATGGTTCTGGCTACATACGGTCCAGTAGTTGAGTACTGGTGTGGCATTGAGTCCTACATAAGACATACCTACTAAAAGTGACCACCATGATCTAAATGAGTGGTGCGAGATAGTGTGTGCACTCTTGGAGTGGTACATTTTGCTAAATACCTGTCTAAGTCATATACGTTTATACTGTAGAACGGTATGTTAGCAATATGTAATAAGCATGTGTAGTATGTAACCACATGTGGTATTTATAGGTTGCCATCTGGAGATATGTAAAAATATCTGAGAGAGCTGCGGTGTACATGGGGACTCCTCTGGATGGCAGAACAAGCAAAGAGAGAGTTTGTTAGCAATTTCAGATTAAATATAATTTCCCTTTTCCATCAACTTTCAATTATCTCCTTGATCTACCAATTAATACCTAACTGACCATTATGTCATCATGTTCAAATGATTGAATATTGGGCTGTGAATTGCTATTGAGGTGTTGTGTTACACCAATGTCAGACAAATAATTGTACAAGCAAGAAGAGTGGGACTGATACGTTTTACCCAAGGCATTACATCAAAGTTAGTGTCCAGATGTTGTGTCCAGTACTGACATGGGCCAAGTATATATTCACCCTTTACGTAGACATAAGTCCAGAACATGGCCCTTAATTAGGACACATTAATGTAACATGAGCCAAGGATGCTCTCAGGACCTCTAGGCAAATGATGCCTATGTAGGGATATGTAAGGGTACCAAAAATTCAACCAGCATAAAATCCCATGTGCTAAAAGTTTACAAACCTGTAAAAGATGCCTTTTACAGAGATCCAAATCTTCAAAAGATTTGATCTTGTCAAAACATAACCAGAACCAGAACTGTGTAGAAGCCAGAAGCCTACACATGATCTTTAAGTCTCTTAAAGATCATACCAGGAGATGTGTAGACCCTACAAAAACCCTCACTATATCATTAACACAAACATACCAGTTTCAACATACTGATTTGTGTTTTTCATGATAAAAGCACGAGGACTGAAATTCTCCAGTCCTCAGTTTAATTCAGTTAAAATAGGCTCACAAATAATCGTTTGGAACCTCACATTCTATCTACCTTTTTACCATCTACTAAAATTCTCCCTAGCACCCGGCTTAGGTCAAGTACTCGATGGAGGCTATCATATAATATAATATAATATTGGGTTTGCTTCTTGCCTTTCATGCAGGGTTACTGCTATTGATTGTGATGGATCATGATGGGGATCATGAATACTTGGCTGCATGATAGTGCTGGCATCCTTTATCATCTATAATTTGTAATTCATATGCAACCCAACCTATTATGAAGCAATTATTCTCCTTGATGCTGCTGCACATGAGTGGGATCACTGCCATCATAACTTCTGGGCAACTCTCTTGTCTGCCTTTCTTTGCCTGCTGCTGCCTGTTCATTCTCAAGTCATTTCTTGAAAGGTAGAGGCGAAAACTTTCTGAGGACATCACAAAAAAGGTATTAGCTGTTTATGAGTACAGCAAAACTAGAGTACAAGCTGGAAATGTTATCTAGACCAGTATTGTTTTAGGACAAAATCATCTCAGTGCATTGTCAATTTTTTATTTGCTTTGTAAGATTTAATAATAGGGAGCTAATATTTGTAGCCGAAATGGACTAACTTAGAGATGAAAAAGATAGAAGTCACTGCAATAGCAAAGCCAACATGCCGAAAAATGGTGTGCCCATCATTGTCCAACCATGGAAATCATATTTTTGCCATATAATCATATGCGAATATGATTTCCAATGCCAACAAACATAGCACATGCCCATATAATGCCTCCAAAGGGCAAGAAGTAGTTTGGGTACAGCCAGAAACGTGACAACAAGAAGAGGTCATTATACTTTGCACACATGTTGAAAAAGCATGTGTGGATGAATGACTCACAAGTTGAATGAATGCATCATAATTGATTTGACAAAGTACATCAAATGACCAAAGACAACGGTGGCAAGAGGCAAAGAGAGGAGATCAAGATGCTGACTGGACAGCTGGACAGCATGAGATAGAAACACTATTGCCACACAAGAGAACAACAACATTGACACAAACAGTGAGATAATTACAATGTTGAAACCAAGAAAGAGTGCTGGAAAACAATTTCCATGGTAACTTCTCATCCGTGTCTTGTAACTCTTATTATGAAGATAAAGAACAAATTAAGGTGTCAAAACATTGCAAAAATGATCTCCTTGCTGCAATAAGAGTACACCGAGCAGGTCAGCCATTTTGTGCTAATACGAATGACACCATCAACATTGTTCAAAAAATAAAACACTTCAGAGAACAGAAGAACTTGTCCGTTGCCCACAAAAAAGAGTGTGTTCTATGGTGCTCGTGGTTTGGACTTGTACTGCCAAGGTTGCCATGAGATCAATCAAAGAACAGAAAGGGTTAGTTGACTTATGATTTTTCACAACACCCCTTGTCATGAGATGGTTCTACAGTGAACCATTTCAGTAACACTACCTGAATATTTCTCAGGTAATAATTCAACCTTGAAGAACATAATGTTACAATGGTTGCATTGGTTCTAATTGATGACATCTTGCATATATTGGCTAATACTAATAAGTAGGAAAGGTTTGTTGGTTCAAACCAATACTTAATGTATTATCAAATTCACACCAGACAAACAAAATGTACCACCAACAAACAAAGGAAAACTCAGCAACCTCCATCAGAATTTGCACAACAAGACATCACATCAAAATACATGTGATGATCACAACATTCTCTCATACTATTCTTCGAAAAGTCCCGCTCCCAATCAGCCATCAAGTTCATATCCTTTGCATAGCAAATTTTGAGCTCCCAGCTCTGCAATGTGATAAATAATTCAAAGTTGTCAACATTTTATTCAGTGAAGCAGACAGAGAACAATTTCGAAACCTCCACCATGTTGCAGAACTCACCGGGATATATTTGAGAGATCCTGACAGCGTACAACCCCTATGGCCGTCCATCTTTTCACAGCAGTGGGATAGACTCTGTGTAAATTTGGCCCTGCAGCACTCTTCAAGGGAATCAAAGCGGTCCTCCCCAACCCGAAATTCACTTAGAGCTTTTGCCCCACAGTGGTCAGTAGCCGCAAAGAATTTTACTGTCATGAGATGTCGCTCATTGCAACTGCTGTCATAGTCAAAATCTGAACAGTTGGTAGCGATTAAATGAAGAATACATCAATGAGCAAGTGTTAGTTTCGGTCAAAAAAGCATTCAATTTCGATCATTTTTGAACCTACATCTGCTACAACACTCTTTTGCACTATCCTGAATCCAAGCCATTTCCCAATCATCTATAAGAGATGCATCCTAAAGCAAGACATTCAGCCAAATTCCATGAATATTGAGAAGTTGCAGTTTAGAAAGCAGTTGGGCATTGTAAAAGACACCAGTTTTCACCAATGTACATCTAATACTTACTTTTGCATAGCAATGGGAGTTGAACCAATCAGGAAGCCACCTGAGAACCCCTGATTTATCACAACCTCCCTCCCCTTCAGCTTCACAACAATGCGATATAGAGTTTGGAAACTTTTTGTGGCAACAATCATTGAGTGAATCAAATACTTCATATTCGTATGTCTGAAACTCAGCTATAGTTTTTTTGTGACATTCCATCAAATCAAAGTTGGGATAGAATTTGATGTCAGAGCGAGTTGAGCCACACTTGTCATTGTGTCCAAAATCTGCAAAAAATTATGGATAATCCGATCAGAACGTAAGTTTGAAATATCAGGATCAAGAGTGAACGATTGTCACTTACATTTTTGACAACATGCTCCGACAGTTTTTGATACCCACTCGATTTCCCACTCAGCCACAAGACTTTCATCTCTCTCACTGCATTCTTGGTTCAACCAATCAGGCAGGTAAACTAAGTGACCTGATAAAGAGCATTCTCCCAGACCTGCTTTGCAGCAACTGTTTATGTCATTTGGAAATCTATCAATGCAACAATCTTGTTTGGAGAGAAATTTTTGTGTGTCCCAAAACTCAAATTCAGTTACAACTTTCTGGTCACAACGTGAATCATGATAATTGGGGTAGTACAGTAATGTAGCAGGATCCATTGCAAGACCACACGTTTTATCCCAAGAAAAATCTGTCATGACAAAAATGATCATTCTTTTTAAATTGATGATAAAGAATACTTCAAATAACACTGTAATTGGTTTACGTACGAGCCTCGCAGCAATCCTCTACTTTCACAAACAAAAAACCATTTGGTTGATCACGCATGTATTGTGGTTGTCGTCCTATGGAGCAAAAACAGAAAAAAATAAGCAACATTCAACATAAATATACAGAACATCTGTGGTTTGCGTACCATCATTAGTGCACGTTCTAGATTCAAACCAGTCAGGGTAGTACTTTGCAAAACTCACAACCTCAACATCACTCATAGAACAAGATGAAATATGATATACACCATTTGAAAATGAGGTGATATTGTTCAGTGCTTCTTCTAGCACACTTGCAAACTTATCAGTTGCAGCATTGTATGGGAGATACATGGTTTCCGTGAATTCAAAAGTTGCTGGAGTCTCAGTACATTTCAAGAGCTCCACAATACTGTCAAGCTGTTGTCCACAAACTTTTGTAATTTTTGTAACCAAAGACTGCTCAACAACCATTCCCGTGCGAACAACTCGGGTATCCCCTGTAAGGGAATATAATGCTGCTTTGATAGTATCTTTTAAGTTTGAAGTCACATTGCCTGCTAATAACATGCCCTCCCAGTTGAGATTTTGCACTTCACATTTTCCTTTCGATGTCACCTGAAGGCCAACCAAGCTCGATTCTGAAACAATGAAAGGATTTTGAGAGCTCGTTTGCACCCAATATGACTTGTCAACCTCTGCTAGCCACAGCTGCTCTATGGGAGGACCCCTCTCTCTAGACCAGTCATACATTGCCAGTGTGAACCTTCCTGAAGTCATAAAGTTCTGGACTGTATCAATCGTACTGACTAACAAGTTTTGGAAGCAAACAGCTTCCTTACATGTGTAGGAGAACAAGCGGACCTCTACATTAATGTGAGTGAGAACTTTGTGTGCATGATGATAGATGCCATCAGGATCTTCCAGATTAAAAGAAGCATCAGTTGTTCCCATGTAACCCAAGGCTGCCAAACAACCTCCACACTCGGTCATTCCAGTATCTGCATTTCTCTTGATTGTGGTGCATCCAATTGTGGTAACATTTGAATAAGATAATTCAGGCAGTATATTGTCAAGAACATATTCCCATCCTCGTGCCATTTCATCTGCCTCTTGGCAATTGGAAGGGGCCTTGAGATCTGACAACCTAAATGCAAAGGAGAATTTCGCATCATTGGGTGAGTTTGCCATACAGCTGTCAATATCCCACCAAAAGTGTGCCCCACAACATTCTTCTAAGGTGTCAAACAAACCAGATGATCGCCAACCTCCTGGTGTAAACTTGCTCTCCCAATCATCAAATTCAACCTTGATATTGCACTTTTCTGAGTCACTATAATACATAAGGTGGTCATTTGCCATGCACTGTGTGATTCGCCACCAAAAATGAGTCTCGCAGCACTCTTTTTTTGATTCGTGCAAGTAAACACTGCCAATTTCATACATGAAACTCGGACCATTTCCATTGTCAGAGCAATATTGGTTTGAGTTGGAAAAATCAGGGTAAAAGAATCGTGTGCAAGCATCAGCTTCCTGAAACTTGTAAGGGGGGTCTTCGAACAAAAGCACTAAACCATGGTCATCATAAACATAATCATTTTCAGCTCTCTCTATTGATCCATCAAGATCCCTAGCAATGATGTAGTTTCCGTCAGCACTCCCACCATAAATTATATCCATGCCTTTGTCACAGTTAGAACGGATAGATTTTGGTATATTCCAGAATGAAAATGATGTGGAAGGAGGGTCAGGGTCTCCCTCTGTATCCAAATGTGAGGGATAAAATACAATTTCACTATTGTCTCCAGCCAATATGTTGAACCCTCCTTCACCATAAATGGTATCAACGTTTTGGCCACCTATTGCTACATCGTCTCCTTCACCCATGCGCATTTCATCCATACCTCCTACATTAATTGAAGTAGAAGAGATGTTTCTGATGTGAAAATCTAAATTGTCAAAAAGGATCCATACACAGTCACCAGAGGCAAGGTCATTTCCAGCACCTGCATCAATCACATCAATTGAATGGCCCCCGCCAACAATAATATCATTGTCCTCGCCACCAGTGATAATGTTTTTGCCCCCTCCTTCTGTGCAATTGTGTGAGTCAATAGACAGGATACCATATAAGTACTCAACTTTTTCATCAATGACAATAATTGCAAAATCTCCTATGATAACATCACTAGCATTGTAACCATGGAGCCCATCAAGCGCACCACCTGATCCAAGGATAATATCTCTTGCGACATTGCCATGAATGATGTCACTTCCTGAATCAAAGTTATTTGTTTGTATTCCATTCCTTGTCAGCGAGGGATAAAGTGACTCGATGAGATGAATGTTGCGATTTGCATCATCAGTAAAATCACCATACCCGCCTCCTCCTTGACTTGCTACTTGAGTCCCAGTTTCATCTACCCATAATACATGGCCGTAGTCTCCAATTAGAACATTTTCTTCTACACCTCCATACAAAGTATCATCACCACCATCTCCAAACAAAATCAGCGGCAAAGTTGAGTTGGTGCCGTTCAAGATGTCATTCCCTTCCTGTCCATTTGCAACAAACAATGAGCCTATGTTATCTTCTCCTGCCAAGTTGATATGAATAACATCATTACCCTTGCCAGCATGTAGAGTTGTTGTGGTTCTATTAACAATAGAACCAAGAGTGGGAATCGACGTTACATTCACCCGGTCACCAGCTCGCCCAAACCATAATGTTACATCATCTAGCCAATTACCACTAGAAGCAGAATAATAGATGTTTCCATTGTCATCTCCCAAATTCTCTATACTTGAGTTTGTGAGCCTGACAAATCCACCCGCTCCTACCCCTTTTGGAATCAAACTAAAGCAATCTGACACAAAAAGTCTGTGACGTCCACCGTTTGATTCGATGTGTAAGTCGTCTTCAAGGTAATCAAGCACACCATACAGCACGTCGACCGATAATGCTGTATGATGATTCTCATTTGCATCAGATGAGACAAAAAACTTGTCATTGCCACCTTTTGTCTCAATAAATGTGTTAGCCGTTGTGCCCCTAACATTTGCTACTACATTGCCTTGGTATCCAAGGGTGATTCGTAGTTCATCAACGTTTGTGTACCCTACATCAGAATTTTTCATGAGAACATCATTTGTCTCATTTTGGAACATCTCTCCATTAAAGCTTAATAAACTTGTTGCATTCAATGTGAGTGATACTCCTGCATTTAATCTCTCCCCAACAAAGACAATGACATATGTATCGCTGTGGCCTAATTGCCATACTCGGACAGTTGAGCTGCAATCTGAAGTAAGAAGTCTACCACATGATTTTTGATTTGGGATGAGAGCTGAATCAATGGCATGCTCAATCTCAGGAACAGTTGCTGGGTAGGGAATTTCATTAGTTGCAATTCCTGTCCTTCCAGTCATTGGGTCATTCAAAACAAAGCTGAAAGTACCACCTGTTGAGTTTCTTAGTGCAACTAAGAATGACTCACGAGGGAGAATTGGATTTTTCCCATTTGATTCCTGCTCCTTGTTATCTGGAACTTTCATACTGTCCACTTCAACAATTAGTCTAGTCACATTGATTAGGTCATCGTGATCTGAATTGCCAGAATTATCCAAAATGAGAACATCAACATCTTCATCTTTGCCGCCATCATACATAAGTAAAGCTTGTATAGTATCCAGCTTGACTTCACTTGAAGACACATTGACAATATCTTTCCCCTTTCCTCCATTGATGAGCAATGGGCCAGATAGGGATCGAACAACAACATTGTCATCTGAAACTCCGCCAGTAGAATCAAGGTTTATGATGTGGATTGCCTCGCTTGTTTCATTGATGAAAATTACATCGGCTTCTTCTCCAAGGTTCAGTGTTAAAACTTCTAATCCATCATATATAATTCCGTTATAGGGGCCTCGTTCTGCTATCATCAAATCTTGAACCATTCCTATTCCAAGGAGCTGAGATGACAATATTGTTCCCACTGCATAACCTCTTGCATTCATATGATTAAAAATCACATTATCAACTTGATTTTCTTCGTACACAAGTACACTAGTCATGTCAATTGTAACCCCTGGGGGTATGATAAATTCAATTGGGTTTGACTCATGAGGAAGCATGACAGGATTACCCACTAACGTTGGATACAGAAGAAATTTAAGAGTGCATAATAGAAGAAATATTCATTTAGTGACCCAGGAACATACCTTGTGGTACAAAAGGCGATTCGCCACCGAAGAGAATAAGGGGACCTTGGATATGACCAAGGTTTGACGGCTGTGATGCAAAGTTGAGGAAATCAACACCTTCTTCTATGTTGTCATCGATTGCTGTCACAGTTATCGCAACTCTTTCAAACCAATTTTCTGGACTGAAGTATAAATGATAAGATTCAACCCCATTGACAAGAACTTGCTTTCTCTTCGAAAAGTCTCTTCCAGCAGGAGTGGCTGCAATGTCCACATCAGTGGCCACTTCAACACTGTCTAAGATTATTTCTACAGTCCCGACAGGTTGTTTTGTTAACCTGATGAAGTATTCATCTTCATAATAGGATGTGTCACCAACTACAGCTTTGGCAGAATTGTCAAGTTCTGCAATTGAGGTCACTCCTTGTGATTCTTCAATAATGACTCCGGGCGCATCATCATCATATATTGTGACCAGAACATTAGTAGCAACTAGAGGAGTTCCATCAGAAAGCATGATATATTCACCATTTGTTCTGTTTTGAACGTTATGAATGATGGTAGTGTAATGATTGCCTTCTACCCAATCATCATCAACTGCCACCACGTGAACTGTTGCTGTACACTTGGAATTGAAATGCAATCCAGTTAAAACTGTTGGTGTGAGAATGATTTGATTTGGAATGGTAGAATATATTTCTACTCTAATAGCCTCAATCATATCAGTAGAACAGGGGCGTAGATATAAATCATAGGAGGTTTCAAACCCCTTGTTTCCTTCTGCAACTAAGGTTCCCCCAAGATTTTCCCTAACAAAAAGTGACCTTGCACCTGCATTGTTGTGCAAGGATGGCAATAAAACAATATCAATTGGGAGTACAGACTGTTCTGTTTTGATGAAGCGTTTATCCTTGGTTTTCCCACCATCTACATCAACAAGGATTTTGAGCATTAAGTTGACCTCTGAAATGTCCAGCTTCATCACATCTGGGTTGTAAGTCACGTGCACTTCTTTTGGTGCCATGTCTCCTGGTGCCCAAAATAGAATAGAAGACATTTCTCCGTTTACTAAAACATATCTTTTTTCGTCTCGTGCTGCAGGTGCTACTATGTTGACATACAAGTCACCATCAGGAAGTGTAGTAGGGTATAAATAGAAAGAAAATTCTCCATCTCCATCTTCAGTCATGAGATGTAAGCCCCCTTGATCAACTGTAAAAATCCAACCATATTGTCCATCATTGTCTACAACATTTGCCTCAATACCTTGAACAACCAGTCCATTGTAGTCAAGATCTTCATCGGACACAACTGAATGTTCAATGATACCACGGTGTCCCCTAAGATTCTTCGATATTACTGCTTCCACTGCCCGTGGGGTTATGTTGAATGTATCAGATCCAAGGCCACCATAAATAGAAAGAATAGTTGATGGGCTTGTGGATAAAACAATGATTTCATCGTCTCCCTGCAAACAACAAAAGCATGCATAGTAGTAGGGGTTAACATTTGCTTTGGCTTCAATACAGATGCTCACAACTACACAAAACAACTGTAACATACAGCTTCTCCTGTTACTTGCAAGTTCCCTATGTTGACATATTTTACAGTGAGGCCACCACCAAAAATTTTTCCTAGCCAAGAAGCAGAGAGTGCCAAAAGATTAGATTGCTGTGAATGGGAAGTGTTTGTGAAAACAAGACTCGATGGGCAATTACAGACCATTTTGCACCACATATCTATCACCTAACTCTGTTCCAACAATGGTCTATGATGTGCGCAGAGCCATAAAAAATAAGTGAAGGTGAACACAGATAGATTTGTCTGCAGGGTACCAAATATTCTCACCAGGTTGTTTGATCCAGTGCCTGAAGTAATCATGAAAGTTGAAGCAAGAATGTAGGAAGATTTGTTACATTAAACAAACACAATATAGAATGCTTCAACGTTTGAAAATGTGTGAAACTCCAATCATACCTCCATCTATATCAACAAGGCTGTAACAAATTATTCAAATATCACATAATATTATCAAACAATGATTTTCACATGCCAGTGAAAGGGGTCAAATGACAATTTCAGAAAAATGATTCACCTGTTAACTATATAGTCTGGCATGTCTTGTGTTGGGTCGCTACCTCCATGGACCTGAAATTTATCGTTCCCATTATCCCCACCTTTCAGAGTTGCATTTCTTGAAAAATAGTGAAGAAACAACTTTTTGGTGACCTTTATATCAATCAATCTTTCCACATAAAAGAGCAAAAATAGTCTTACCCGAGTTCAGGGTCTACCAAAGAGCCATCATCTGCTACTACCATGATGAAGGACCTTACAAGGAAAGCATCATCTCCAGATTCTCCGTTTAGGTCTAGTATGCACTTATTGCGGAGAATGTCATAGGAATCATCACCATCACCTAAGCAAAATGACAAAAATCTTCAGAGTGTGAACTAAGTGATTCATGCAACGATATTCTGCATGCTCACCACCATTGATGGTAATGGGGTGGGAACAGCCATCAGAGAGGTATCCTTTAGTTGTAAGGGTGGTCTGAATGGGATCTGAGGTGAAAACTCCATATGCTTCAGTTCTTTCATCATTAAACATTTGGCCAACAAAGAAGGAATCCTCTTCATCCCCCCCAAATACATCCATGACTGCAAAAGTGTCATCAAAGTGCACATTGTTCTCGCCTCCATTCAGATAAAGAAGCAAACTTGTCACAGATGCAGTTTTGTCGAGGTTAATTCGCTCAAGTGTAGAGTTGGAAGCCTTTGGATTGTGAATGTTTGCAAGAAAAGTACTGCGTGAAAGGATTGTGCACTCCAAGTCTGAGCATCTTGCAATTACTTGATTCACATCAAGGTTGTCGTCAATGATATTCAGATTAGTTGTTCCTGCTGACACAAAATACATCTCGACTGTGTCATCCCCTCCTCCGCCATTCCAGTTCAAATGGCTTCCGTCCATAGTGTTGCGAAGTTCCTCGACATTATCTGAGTCTCTTCCATCAAGTAGAAGGATATCGTTGCCAGGACCACCTAAAACAGTGCCATTTCCCCCAAGAGCATCTATGTCTACGACATCATCACCAGCACCAACATCGATGAAAAGATTTCCTGCTAATCTGTCTACAGTTACTCGGTCATTGTCATCTGAAGTCTTCACTTCAATGCTCCCTCCAATATCAAATAGGTTGATGATATCTTCTCCTGTACCAGCAGCATCAATGAAAATATTCTCTGAGGTGGAAATGATATCAATTGTACTTGGGCCAGGTCCCATGACAACAGACACACTTCCACCATCTGTGTTGAGTACATCAACATCATTACTTAAACCTCCAGCAGTGGTAATGCTAACATCTCCTACTGTGGTGTTCTGGATATTGATTACCCCAACCCCATAATTATTCCCAGCAAAAAATGAGATATCGCCTTGGGTTTTTTCAACAAGAATAATGTTGTTACCATCACCAACGCTAATTTGTATATCCCCAACTGTATCCGCAATTGTAACGTTGTGAGTGCCATCTCCAGATGTGATGATGATTGGCCCTTTGGTTTTCTCAATAGACACAGTATCATCCCCATTGCCAGAGTGAATGGTAAGTGGACCTTGTACTGTCAAAAGAAGGCAAACAATTTTGAGCATAAGCAGATGTGGCAAATCTTCTTGGTGATGCATGGACACTAACCATTTACTATTGTTATTGAGTCGCCAGCATCTTGAATAAAAAAATTAGTTAGCAAAATATCCAGGTCAATTATTGGCATGCTGATGATTGAATGACAACATACCTTGAGTTGTCAAGGTAAGTGAAGTGTTTTTTGCTGTAGAAAATACTGTTATGTCTGCAGGGGAATTGCCAAGTTCAATATTTAAATCTTCGACATCAAAGTAAGATATCGTTTGTTTTGCATTCCCATGGATCCCAGTCATTAAAGTAGGGCGTATTTCTATCCCTGGTTTTGAAATCTTCGAGCTTTCATCATGGACAGTCAGCTTGTCATTTGTGCCTTTTCCGCCATCAAGAATAATGTTTGCAAAAACAAGAGACTCCAATCCTTGACTTGCATCTCCAAGCTCTATACTATCATTTCCGTCTGCCCCATTGATTTCAATGGATGATGCATCCCTGTATGACTTAGTTATGAAAACTTGATCATCACAACTGCTCATGATGAATACGATATCCTTGAATGATGAACCAAATGAAACAACTTTATTGCCATCGATCTTGATGATTCCTTCATCCAAAATTACAGTATTACCAGTACAGGAACCTGTCCCAAAGTCAACTGTGATCATTGCATCTGCTTGTGTTGTCCCCTCTGCAACAATATTGCAGTTTGAGCGGACTTCGTTGCCATAGAGCAAGATATTTGTATAACCATCAAGTGTCCTGAAACAAATTGAAAAGGAAATCGTGAGAATGGATGTGATATCAGGTCCCAATATGGAGTTCTCTTGACGTACCACTCAGCATCGCAATCATGAAAAATTGCTGTCAGGGTGTCCTGAATTGGAGATGGGAGGATGACACGAGCTTTTTCAAGTGCAGAGGAAAACAATGTGACACCAGTGCCAACTGCCCGTGTGGAACTTATTTCAAAAGTGCCACTGCTTATTTCACAGTGTTCGTAGTTAATCAGGATGTCTCGTGTGCCAGCCAGCTATTTTTCAGTGATTATATTACGGCAATGGACATGGCAAACAATGAGTCTCAATAACAACAATAAAGTGATGAGAGCAGTACATTTCGCACTCACGTTATTCTCAGATAGTATACAGTTGAATTCAAAGGTGGATGTGGATAACTTTCGATTGAACAGATTGTTATCATCAACATCTATGAGTCTTCTCCCATTCAGTCCTCCGCTGCCAAGCCTTTGCACATTTTCAAAATTCATGATGACTGGATTAGATTTGTTTCTTTCCCAGCACTGAATTTCTAGTGGACACAATGCATGAAGTGGGCAGTCAGAAAAATGAAGGTCCAACGACCCCAGTATGGCAGACATTTCAAAATCACAGACCTTCTGCCCCAACGCTACCACCCTTTGATTCACATATAATATCAGGATCCGTTAGAGTTAGAGTTCCTGAAGTGATTGTTGCAACTTTATCAAAAGGGTCAGGCTTGTAGGTCAAAGGACCCAATATGACATATTTGTATTCCTCTTTTTTCTCATAAAGGATAACCTATCAAAGAAAGAACCAAAACATTAGAACATTAAACAGTTGAAATTAACAAAGGAAAAACAAGCGCTTGCCTCAACAAATAATAGAAATAGACCAACTTTGACGGAGAACGAAACATTTACTGTGATAGTAAGGGTTATCTCAAACCAATCTTTCGGTCCGCTACAAGCAAAAATAAAAATGTCCAACTTTCAAGTCAGTAATCACAACAGATCATGTGAAGTTAGTGAGTTATTAATCATGTACCTTCCTATGGCCAAAAGTTGATATGGCCGCACCTAAAATAATTGCAAACATAATTTAGAAAAAGAGTACAGAATGACTTCAATGATCAAAAATAAATCTCACCAGGCCGCCGGATGTTGTAGGATAAGGATCATAAAGATCTATTTCAACAGTCATTGTGAGGCCACCACTAACAGCAACAGACACAATAACTGCACTGACGTCAACGGTTAGAGTAACTTTGGCTTCTATCAGTATAAGAGGTGAATCCTTTCCATCAATAACATCTCGAATTGCAAATGAATTCAATGCTTTCAGTGGATTTTCTTCTTGTACAGCTTCTCTAATCCCCTTTGAGTCAAGAACAAGTGCATAGTCAACTGTTGCATATACACCAAAAGTTAGGGTGAGTTTCACAAGAGGAGCACTGAACAGTACAACAAATTTAGACTTCTCAAAATGAAATACTAGTGGTGGTGGGTGAAACTCTATGATTTCAATGTCACCACCACTCAGAAGGCCTAAGACACTTGCTGGATCAGACACTGCATATGCAAGTTGAATTTTGACATAGTTGAGTGTACATATTTAATGAGAGTTCAAGGAAAAAATCAAAGTTTGATACTTACTGAATGGAAACCTAAGGCCTTCTACACTGCTTCCTTTACATTTTAACTGCCTTGCTTTGCACTTGGCAAGCTCTACTTTGCCAGTGCAGCTACAAGTACCAACACAATCAGGTTTTACAAAAGTACTTGAACATGACAACATTCTGTGGTGACTGTGAACAGGTGTGACTCTGTGACCAGACAAGTCATATGATGGGAAAACTTCTTCCATTTCCTGAGCCAGCTGTAACATACGTGACGTCCCGTCGTTGGTTGCAAAATCACTTGATGGGAAGAATACACAACATGTTGATTAGTACATGTTGGGGAATGGAGAATGTTCGAAAAAAAAATGAAAATTTGAACTCACACTGCACCTCCTTTGCAAAGTACAGTTTGTGAAGGTTTGAATTGGCATGAGTCTGCAAGGAGAATGCCATCGTCATTAGCTGCTGCAAAGATTTTCGCAAGGGTTTTCATTGCACGGTAAACTTTCAGGACACTGCGAACTGTATCAACACCTGATTGTTTCCCAACAAGAATTTCTGCAATATCTAATAAGGTAATTCTTGTACCTGCTAAATCACTGATACCAGGTATTCTCTTCTCTAATTCCAAGAGTGGCACACCAACTTGATCAAATGCACCATCCTCATCAGAATTGACTAGTTCATTTAGGATTGGTTCAATCATAGCCTGAATTTTGGTTATGTCCAGACGTATGTCTGCCAGCTTGGCGCAAGCATATTCCTTTGCTGCAACATCTACGGGACAGTCAATATGCAGAGACAGAATCTCATCAGCACATAACATACGAAGGCCTCTGTGAGCAGTTGAAGGGATCGAATTCTCGAGGCGGAGACGGTCTAGTGCCTTTAGCGACCTGTTTGTTTTCCGTGAGCTGGAGATTTCCTTTTTGACAATTGCCTACAAATAAAAACAGGATCCATTAGTTTGAAAATCCTGACATGATAACAAATGACTAATCATTAAACACATTTACTTGCCTGGATAGCTTTTATTTCTTGGTTACCGATGTCTCCTAAATTGAGCTTAGGAATCCAAGGCTTTACTTTATCAAACTCAGAAAGAGGCATATCCAAGTCAACCTAACAAAGAAATAATTCAAGCTGACTATGTGAGAATGCCATGGTGCAGACTAATTGTCAAATAGTACATCTCATAGGCCTTACGGTCACATCATCAACTTCTAATGCAGCAGCTGCTGCTGCACATATGACAAATAGCTATTGACGAAAAATGACAACAATTTTAGTCACAAAAGAATAAATGATCGGGGTTGATAGGAAAAAGCAAACTCACGTCTTTCTTCACAGGTATTTTATTTGTAATGTCGTCCCTTGAAATTCGACCATACCGAACAGAATTCAGGCTGTCTGTGCTACGCATTGCCTAGTTTCAAATTGGAAACAGTGTCATTGAAATTTTTCCATTCAACATGATTATAGAAATAAAGAATCTTACATGTTCCTTGTTGATATCAACAAAAATACCAGCTCCAAACTCGATATTGATAGTTTGGAGATGGAAATTCAAGAAGTACAACAATTTTGCATAAGATGATGAAATAGGTAGATCAAAGTCTGCTCGCACAAAAAACTCTGCAAATCAGGGGTGAAAAGAGGGGCCCACAAATAGAAGGTAAGGCGTCAATGCAAAGATAAATACATACAATAACTTAATAAAAGTTTACCTGATTCTTCCTCTGGATAACTGTACAGAAAAAAGCCATCTAAAAGATGAAGCGTTGGAGGGACATTCATGAATTGGAAAGTCAAGTTAAGAGGCGGTTGTGAAGTCCTTCATGAATGAGTCTATGAAAACCTTTGTTAACTAACCTGTTTCATCAACCCCGAATGCTAATTTAAAACCCCACTCTAATTTGAGTAATGGCTGCTCTCCTGCATTTGTTTGGATTTGCAGTGGAAATTTGTCATTCCCCAGTCCAAACTTCATGGGAGGTAGCTCGATCTCAAGAGTTTGCCCTGTCAAGCAACCAAATAATTTAAACTGACCAGATATGAAAGTATTGAACCTAAAGTGTGTGTACGTGTGAACTCACCAAAGGGAATTTCCCACATGACTGATTTAATCTCTAGATTGTCATCATATGTGTCATATGGAACTAGTGACTCTTCATTAATATGCTCAAAGTATGTCGTCGATACAGAACTGCTCAGGACTCCTAAACCATTGTTGCCCAGTAAATCCGTCAACAAAGTTGCTATTAAATCCACCACAGTCGAGTCAGCATTATCATTATCATATGTCGACAGAACCTCATCAAGTGTCCCCTTTACTGTTCTTCGAGCCTGTTCACTGTAACAAGAAGGTGTTATTTGCATAATAGAAGTTGTGGGTGAGAAAAGTGAATGACTACTTCAATGCCAACGAAAAAAAAGAGCACAAAAACTCTTCAAAGCAATAATTGCCGCTAAGACTCACAGAAAGTTATCAGAGCTCCTGTGATTGAAAAATGACAAAATTGAGATGGGATGGCTCTCCTGCAAGAAATAATAGAGTTAGAGAAAGCTCACCCAGCCTTAAGAGATCTGCTAACTGCAGTGCCAACAAAAGGCAGCGCAAAGGTAGTAACTAATCCTTGTCTTCCCAGTGTTAAACTGTAAATATGTATCACTAATGAGAATGCGAACCTACAGGCCTGTACTTAATAGGAGCTTTTTGTGCTGAGAACTCACTCATTTACAGTCCTGAATAAACTATCAACTGACTCACAAAACAAACCAAAATGAGAGGGTGAAAAGTTTTGAAACTTGCACTTTTAATCATCAAGCATATAACTTACCTGCATCAACAACTGAACCAGGGTCTAAGAGCAACATGTCCATCAACGTTGGCACTCTCATCACATTTGCCTTATAGATTACAGCAATCGCATTAGGCTTGTTTTGAATAATGTCTGCAGGTCAAGATGAGAAACCAAAGGCATAAGTAAGTGCGGGAAGATGAAACGGGAAAATTCACTAAAAATTTCTTTTTTGACATACTATTGATATCACTTATCATAATTTTCATGAATAGGTCACCAAGTCCACCAAGAAGTTCAGCATTGACAGTTGCTTGGACTTGCCCATTGACTGCAACTGAAATTTCATCCACAAGCCTGCCGACGCTTGACACAACTTGAAAACCGGTCCTCTGAAGTGATGGATTGGTGGAAATGTAATAGTTAACGCTCTTGTCCAGACCTACTTCAATGCTTAGTGGATCCCCAAAATTATCAATGGCTGTGATGAAATGGATGCAACAATCATGATATTCATAAGAAGGGCACAACTAACACAAGGAAAAATCCTGAAAATTGACTCACTTGCCACAACATTCACAACAGCGGAAAGTGGACTAGAATTTCGAGGTGTAGAAGGCACACATGTTAAATAAAACAACAAGAGAATTCCACAGAATTAGTGCACACAAGTTACGAACCCAATTGAAGCACTAAATTTTGAATTTGTGTTTGCTGAAAAACTCAGCCTTGTTCCTGTGACACCTTTCACGTAGGAATTGACTTGACTCGATTTCTTGACGTACTCAAGTCCAAGACCCAAATTAAAAGATATTGCCCCATTAATGTCAGTTACACCAGCTCCATTGGCAGCCACCATACCCTATGGGGGATTTTTCATGTTAGATGAAGACTCAAGTGGATGGACATTAACAAGATAATGAACTTTACCTTTGCAAACAATTTGATGTCATCATCTAATTCAAGGCCTTCTAAAATCGAAGATAAATCAATTTTGAGCTCGCTCGCTTGCAAAAATGTCCATGAGAGTGTCAAATCCACTTCCAGTGAAGAACGGAGATCATCTGAAGACGGAGTAAGTGAAACTCTGGGTGTGCCACCGACACCATCTTGAAGAAGAGTTGTCAGTTTAGTTTCCAATGCATTGAACGATGATTTGGGGCCATTCGAATCTTCACATTCAGTGCAATCATTCACAATCTGGTCAACGGCATTTACCAAAATTTGAAGATACCCTGCAAACTCGCATGCTGAGAAAAGAAACAATTAGCACAAAAGCCTCACAAATCAACTGAGTAATTATGTATGAACTTACCTGAAATCCCAACAATTGGAATTTTATAGGTAAAGACCTGGAGAATGTAGTTTAGGAGAAAAGTGTTCGCATTAGATATGACCTAAAATTGATAGACAAGTAATTCTTTGTCACACTCACATTTCTTCCGAAGACCTGTGAATGATGTTTGACAAAGATGCTCACATTTCGAGATATGATCAGATAAATATATTCTAATACACATCAAAATCATACTCACTTCCTTGCCCAGAAGACCACCGGAACATGATTCCACAGTGTCACCGTCTTCTTCATTCCCAACAAGAAATTCCAAAGCCAATTTCAACAATTTTACTGCATCTGTTGCCCGTTCCATGAGAAAAAGGTGTTAGTATTTTAAAGCAAGCACTTGAAAAATCAGCTTCGTGTAAACTTGCCTCCAAAGCTTAGATTTCTAATGTCCCCAATATTAGGAAGGTCTATGTCAAAAATTACATTCGGTTGCGTGCTGCCAATTGCTGTAACATTCAGAAGATTGACTTCATATGGAGCAGCAAATGAACCTGTAAATGAAGATGGTGTGTCAAATTGAAAAGGCTCCCTCAATTCCACTGTAGCGCTAAAACTTCCATCCAGTGATATTGAAGCTTGTGCAAATTCAGGGTCGTGGAATGGGTCAGATGGATCAGTTAAACTTCTCATGTTTGAAAGCCATGTGTCAAATGGAATTAGTTGACCTTTTGTGCCAGCATCAAATTGCAGAGATCCAATGACAGCAGAAGTGATGCTGGCCCCGACTTCTATGGAGTCCAGAACAGTTGCACTAACATCAGCAGATCCTGATATACTCAAACTTGCTTCCAGCCAAGTCAACCCGTTGGCGAACTGAAAAGAAGCCTTCTTCTGTGTATCGTTTGACAAACCATAGATATTGTTTCTGTAAGCATAGGGCACAACTGTTTTAACTTCAGTCCAATATGGATCAAATGCTAGCACAAGTGATGATGTACCAACAATTGACACTGTAGCATCACCATTAAGGGCAGCTGAAACAACATTACTTAAGGCATTCTTCCTGGCCTCTATACCTTCTTCGGAGCAGGTAGTCATGCCAAGTGTGTGTGTTATTGGATCGTCATCATCATGGTAGAGAGTGATGTTGAACGCAAAACTACTGCTTTCACAACTTGTGGCATTGATTTCACCAACAATTTTTAAACTCTCTGTGTCATCCGCGCCAAGTATTATTCCAAACTCATGGTAGACCTCAAGGGCTCCACCAATTACAAGACTTGACTGATCTACTGTCAACGTTGAAAAATCCCCCAGTGCCAAAGAAGAGCTAAAAGATACTTCCTTTTGAAAGGCCTTCTCCACTTGTATGCCCAGAATGAACTTGCCATCTTCTTGATCAGTTGCTGAATGATATTCTGCTGTGATTGTTGTTGGGATGTTGGTGAAATTGGATACAACTTGGGACATCCTTGACGTCAAATCAGCCAAACTATTGAAACGTGGAACTATCATTGGGTACGAAGGACTATTGATTGGTATGTTGAAGTAATCCTTTGCGATAATTGTTTCAACAGTGTAGAGATCAAATATTCCAATCAGTTTTATATCATTGATGGTAGTAGTGTCTGCCTTAGATGAAACTAAAGTGGAATAAAAGAACAAAGTCAAACGCAGGTTTGAATTAAGGTAATACAAGAAGATGAAAGAATCTTCAGATCCTTTTTGTACTGCTTCCTTACCAGTGAATAGTGTGAACTCATTTTTCTCATTAGTTGTCACAACAACATCACAGTCACAATTTTTGTACTCTTTGATGTCTTTCTGTCCATCACAATTTGTGCTTTCTAGGCATTCAACACAGGTACTGTTGTGGAAACATGCAAGACATCCTGTACTTCTACACATGCTGACAGCGCAAGCACTACCAGTAACACTTGCTTTGACAGTGTCGAGAAAGTTGATTGTGTTTATGAATGCAGGGATTTTAATGTCACATAAGCCATTGTCATGAATTGCCTGATTTCGCAATTGCTTAGCCTTTTCGGGGATGGGATTCACTTTCAGATCATCTTTAATGACATACAATTCAAACATCTGTGTCTCATTTATTGCAGTTATGGGTCCCCTGAAGAAATTGAGATGGTGAGGTGGGGGTATTCAGATGGGTAGGAAGGTTAGATATTGTTATACTGTTTCATTATCCGAAACTGAAAAAACATTATAAATAGACTAGAGCACTTACCCTTTTATTGTCAAAGATTTCAGCTCACGATCAATAAATGGTTGGGCAAAGACAAAATATTCAAAAAGAGCCTCAGTGAAAACCGATCCAAAAGAGATTACTTTAGAAACTGAAGTGTCCAGTAATGGGATGTGAACATCGAACGCTTTATTTCCAGAAGCCTGGGCCAGCATTGTATCAACCAAACGAAGCATATCTTAAACGTAAGAGTCCAAAGCAACCTCGATGTTACGAATCGCATAAGAAATTTCATTACATTCTACATTGAAGATAGAATGAACTTACCAACAGCGCTTTGAGGAGAAAACTTCATTGAGTCCAACAGAGCTTGAGCATCTGGAAGTTGAACAATGGCGGGAATATCATCAAAAACATTATCATCATGAATCGCAACTACAACCCCACTTCCAAGTTTAATCCCTTGGACCCCAGCAGAAAGCTCAAGTCCTCCATTAATACGGTACCCAACTTTTTGATTAAAGTAAAAGGATGAGTTGCTGTTTACTCTTGTGAAATCATGATCTGGATAAGCTCCATGACAAGTAGGGCAGAATGCTATACTGAAGCTCCCCTGCAGTTCAGCATTGCCTGAAACCGTGGTTTGAATGAGCCCAAGTCCTAATGCTCCAGTAAGATCTGATTGAAGATAAAGCTGTGTGAGAATGGGGTCCATTTTGATGCGAAATTCCAGTGGACTTGTCGATGAAGCTGAAACAA
>JALLPD010000008.1:23483-36760 GCA_036940065.1 Cyclotella cf. meneghiniana
TTGACACCAGTTGATAGT
This sequence comes from Cyclotella cf. meneghiniana, assembly GCA_036940065.1. Classification (NCBI taxonomy): domain Eukaryota; phylum Bacillariophyta; class Thalassiosirophyceae; order Thalassiosirales; family Thalassiosiraceae; genus Cyclotella; species Cyclotella cf. meneghiniana. The sequence goes on from JALLPD010000008.1 coordinate 23,502, forward strand.
GCTCCATATAGGACAGAATCAGATTCTACTTGAAGACTGATTGAATCCTCGATTGAATCAAATAGACCACTAGCATCAAGCTCTCCTACAAGCTCAAAGCCCAAAAAGGTGCAAATGGTCAAATCAAACTCTGTCCCTCCTGACGATTCGCTGAGATCAATTGAAATTGCTTTATCATTGCCTACACAGAGCTCTCCTTGGAGCATGGCAAAAATGTTGGTGTCAGGAACTTGATTCAATTTTGTTTCAGGCTTTAAGAGAGATGATAGTGCTGCCCTCATCTTGTTGCGAAGTTCGGACATGCTGATGAATTCACTCGAACTTGAGGAATTCTTTGATTAAAAATGAAACGGAGACTTGAGATGAACAATGCATGACTCACCCGGCAATTCATCATCATGAAAGCCAGTACTTACGGTTTTGGTGCCAGCCAGATTGGATGCCCATTCTAGCAATGATAAAAGTGCATGTTGGTACGTCAGAAGGAATTTGTTGTTTAGGTCACAAAATGTGGGTCCTTACCTGTAAGATCAAATAGATCAGCTACAGTATGGCCTGGCCCAGCAATCAATTCATTAACAGTTGTCTTGATCAATGGAATATTTGAACTGAGAGGTTGAAAATCACTCAAGAATGCAGTCGTGTTTCTGAGAAATTCTGCAGCACCTCTAATTTTCGATATTCTGATGAGAGCATCTGGGGTGATGGTTGGATTAGGTGTGAATTGGTCCAAGAGATCAGTATCACTGGGGCCAAGAAATATGTAAACAAAGGAGTCAAAAACTTAGAAATCAAATTAATCCAAACTTTCAAAAATGGGTTCTCACAGATACTTGATTGTTGCCCCAAATCCAAGATCTCCAGAGACAATAAAAACTGGGAACACAACTTCAAGGCTTGCCTGAAACACGATGCCAGAAAGATCCGTTAACATTGATGGAACATTTATCACAAGGGGAGATGATGGTATTGTAGAAGAAATTTCAATAAGAGCCTTGGCTTCTGTGATTGAGAATAAAAAATCCCCAACATCGAGTGAGCTTGTTGACCACTCATTGACACCAAGAATGCCAGAAATGTCAAAGGTGATGATTTCAATGAAGGGCTCAGGAACTCGATTTGCCAGAGGTAAACTGGTATCAAACAATTTATTTAGATCTAAGCCAAATGCAAAGTCAAGATCAACTGCGACATCAATGACTAAACTGTTGACGAGATCGTTTGCAAGGGCCTCTGCACTATTGTGAAATGAGAACTTCGAGTCCCCAACATCAATCTTCTCTCTGCCTAAAGTTTCAGCCATAAGTGATTGAAGAAGCTTTTTGACTCTATGGATAACAGTAAAAACTACAAATGAGACAATTGCAATAAAGAACTGGTCTTCTATCACAAAGGAAGGAACTCACGAGCCAGAAACTGAGTCACCACTTTCAAAGTGAAACTGTAGACCCAGCAAAATCTCTTTCTGTCCACCACCAAAGTTAAAGTCAAAAGTCAAAGAGGTCTTCTCATCCAGATCTAGCACCCAGAGAGGGTTATTAGTAGCCTGGAGTGTCCGTGTAACTGACAGGGGCGAGAATATGTTTTGTACTGATCTCATCAGTCTGCCTCTCATAATGGCTTCTGACCTATCCCTATAGAACCCTGCTAATTTCCTACCACTGATTTTACTCCTGCCCAAGAACACCTCCCTCGCAAAACTTATCAGCCCTTGCAGGGACAAGCGTCCAAATCTATTCAGCAACTTTCAACAGGATAAGTAGGTTATATTGTCAGACCTCAAACATCTAATGACACGACAGCCAAATTATCCCAAAAGAACTTACAAATTCCCCGGTTATGTTAACTTCACTATAAAAATAGTCTTGGATCATGTTCGCAAAAGATTCAGGCACAACTACAAAGTTTTGATACGTAACATTATTGTTGAATGTAGAAAATAGTTCTTGTTGAAGATGTGAAAGATAGTCACAAGGAGAGAAGTCCTCCAACAACAAATCTTCAGGCAGGACACCAGCGTCATGAAGCCTGGTGAAAGAGAAATTGGAAAAGCTCGCAGAGGGTTTAACACAACCATCCTTTTCCAGTTGACTTGCATGTCTGATGATGGATCGTATCTCAGGTGTTATCAATGTTTGCACTGAAAAAATTTAGATTGCAACAAAAACAAGGGAATATTCAGAAATTGGGGATAAAGCCTCATGCATACCTTGCTTGACCAAGTCGATGTAAACTAGCAGCCAACTGCTCATGTCTTTGAGATCTCCAACAACGTTGAACATTCCATTCAATGTTGATGAATTTGTGCTTGCTGCTCTCAGCTCAGGTCCAAAACTGGCTACCGTTTCTAGTAATTCAGAGGCATTGTGGAGCATGCTGTCAAATGTATTGGACCCAAAGACAACGTTGTCCATGAAAGTATTAAGATCAACATCAAAGTCAAATACAACTTCAGCACCAACAACATTGGGGCTGTCAATTTTCATGATAGGTGATATCACCATGCCGTCATACACACCAACATCAAAAACTAACTCTGAGGAGAGAGGAACAATCAAGTCTGGGATAAGAGGTGAGGTGTCTGCAGATTCATTGAATAGACTGGCAACAGATGCAAAGAATATCCCTCTGCTACGGAATTCTGCGGAGAGAGCTATGTGAGAGTCATGGATATGAAGACTTTGCTTATCAGAAGAGAAGCTCATTTCTATGGGGTCAACAATCAATGATGCAAATGCCCCCCATGTATCAATGTACAAAGCAACTCCTTTGCGAAGTGCTTCGCCAAGTACCTTATGTCCTACAACAGCATCCTGAATTGTGTTGAGGTTCAGGTCTATTCCAAAAGTGACATCAAATCCAGCTGAGAGAATTGTGTTATACAGCAGTTGTTCCGAGTCAATTATAATGGATGATGAGCTTCCTGAAGCACCAACTCCAAGTTTGGAATAGTTCTTATCTTCTAGTTCTGAGGGGCTTGTTGCATTTTGAAAGAAGTCAGTGACAAGCTCCAGCACTTGCTCTGCCGTCTGCTGAATTGTGACACTGAGTGCAACATCGATGCCAGCAGAAAAGGTGGCACTTTTGAAATATGGAGTAACAGTTGCTGAAAACAGAATTCCTGAACTCTCAAGAGCTGTGTTCATCTGTGAAATAGATGTTTTGATCATAGAGGCAAACGATGATGAAGGTTGAAATTCCTGAAGAAGGCGTTGATTGCAGTCAAAAGAACCGAGGGTTGCAATCATGCTTTCTGTAAAATTTGCAAGTGCACTATCTACTTTGGAAACCAATGGTTTTGTGATTTTCTCGATACTAAAACCAATAGCAAGATTCTCCTCCAATGGCTTTTCGATGACACTGATTATTTGCTTCTGTAGGTGTTCAAGTGAATCACTTAACACACCAACAATATCACACAAATTCAACTCGGAATACACTGTTGGATTAGGGTAACTTAGATTTTGATCTTCGATATACAAGTCTGCATATTGCAGAATACTATTTGTCAGATTATGAAGTAAAATAGAATGAAAGCCTAAATGTCGTGATAAAGTGAACTTACCTACACCAATATTTACTTCTGAAATTCCAACAGACAAAGGAAGGTGCACCAAGAGAGTGCCACCGTGTTGGAGATTCAGCTGTCCATTACCCTGGTCATTAGCAAACAGCTCTAAGACATTGATTGGATTGAGACTGTTTATAAAAAATTCTGCAGCAAAGGTCCCTTCATTCAGAATAAAATCAATCACACTGCTGCTGCCTGGCAATGTGACAGGAAGGTCCAGCGAAATTGGAACTAATGTTCCAAAAGAAGCAGCAACATTTAGTTTATTGACCCAAGCGCTCACAGGAACATCTCCATAGCCAGATGCACTGACTTGATCCCTTGACATGCTCGCTTTAATACTGAAATCAATAAGAAAGCTCCCTTCCAGTTCCAAGATATCTAGTGCTGACAAGCTGTCAAAGAATGATTGGGAGATTGGTAGGACATTTCCAAGAATCCTTGAAAAATTTCTCAGTGCATCCCGTCTGCGAAAGATAACAATTATAAGATCGGGTGACTACGTTTTTGACAACCGAAATGAATGGAGATACTCACACATTACGGCTGCCTCCTAACTGAACCACCATGTTGAGTTCCAGCTGTTGTGTCTCTGAGTTGTAACCACCTGCTAACAATAAAGACTGGGTTACAGTTGAGCAACCACTTGTGATTGAATTCAAGAAACCAGATATGGTTGCTGTACTTGAGTTTTCTGCAGCATCATTCAAAAAGGGTACTCCAGATTGCGCAATACAAGCCAGATTAATGTTTGGCAAGTATGGACGAAAACTAGATAGCCACGTGGGGTATGATAGGGCAGAAATGTGATTCAGGACAACAATAATCTCTGATCAAATCAAAGATTGGTTAAAAACCTCACAAGAAGTGAATTAAATAAACCAGCAAATAGTTGATTTTACTCACCATCTTTTAGGGGAACGAGATCAATATCCAGTGACAATTCAAATTCTAGGGTATTTGTTTTTGTAATGTCTAGATTCAATGCTCGAAGGGATATCTCTACTGGAACCCCTTCAATGCCAACAACAACTAACCCCATAAAATCACCCCCAAATGATAATTCGCTTAGTAATGAAGGTTTTTGAAGCACATTAAAAGGAGTGGCAGTGTTCTCGATCTGCAAACGTAGCTGAAGGTTTGGTGCCACATGAAAGTTTAAGTCCTCGATGGAAATCGCATAGCTGTCAGATATTGATGCTATGAGAGAGGTGCTCAATTCCTTGATTGAGGAGGTGAGTTGTACTGCCTCCAGTGATAGATCCAGCCTCACTTCAACATCAATATTTGCATTGAGAGACAAGTGAATTTTTTCCGACTGGGCAATATCCGCCAAAAGAACAGATGCTGAATTGAACATACTGCCAAAGGAAGTGGCAATATCTTCAAATGTTCCACTTGCATTTGATAAACATTGGCTGAGTGCACCAGAAACATCACTCAACGTTTGGGCCGGACTGACACCAAGGGCGTGTAATTTAAAACCCGAAACAATTACTAATGCCGAATCTATTACTTCAACAGCTAAATTGAAAGAAAATTCCTGATTTCGTAGACGGCGTCACATAAACGAAATATAGATGTTTGATGTTAAGCCAGAGGACCAATCATAAGTCGAAAATATAAGTTCAATTACACTTACTTTCACCTTGTCGATATCAATTACAGGAGGAAATAAATGATTGTTGCCATCAGTATACATTCCAATGTTAATCCCTTCCCCTCCAAGACTAACATCCTTGGCTGTTAGGCCTTCAGTGGGGATGTCAACTTTTGCTTTGAACATTCCGTTGATGGCGTGAGATATCTTTGCTAAAATCCTCTTCTTAATGAACACTCCAAAGGACTGAATAGTTGGAATGGATGTTGGGAATAGAGCATCATACAAGTCAGAAGTACGGAAATTGCCAGCAGCAAGTTCAATTGAGGGTGATAGATTGTAGGAGAATTGGATTTCAGGCAGGTAATGGTCAACATCGAATATTTCAAAAGAATTCGGATCCATTGGATACCCAGTATCTGATGTTGAAGTGAATCGATGAAAGGAATTGTTCAAGTGTATATTACTAGTCAGAGTTTGGAGTACTTTAAATGTGAGAGAAGGTCCGAAGTTTGGTTCAAACAATTTGTTCAATGAAAATGAAAGCGCTCTCAAGTCGGAAAAACAAGGAGCGTGACCAAATGCAACGGCTATGTGTGGAAGGAAAAGCTCAACTGAATTTATACAAAGCAAAAAGAGAAGCAGGTTTGCATTTAAGCATTAGAAAAATGCACATCAAAAGATGGGAGCGAAATTACTTCTCACCTGGGAAATCGCCATTTGGAAAAGCAGTGCTAAATGTTTCTCCAAGTGGGATGTTAGGGATTTTCACACCGTTGAATGTTGTGGATGGAAAGGAGAGAGCCAGCTTTTCCCACAATATTGCCTTAAGCTTTGAGGAGTACTGAACTGAAGGTTTTTTGCTTCCAATTTGAAGTATGCTTGGGAATCGTGGAAGAGATATTGGCCGCAGATTGAATAACTCTTGCTGTTCGAGTGAACCATTCAGTATATCGTTCTTAAATGCATTGTGCTCGTCACTGAACTGAGAAATCAGATCATTTAAGTCTATTCCAAACTTGTCAAGGATTCCATCCATTGGACCTAGAGGGCCACCTTGAAACGAGAATTCACCACTAGATGATACATTGAATAGACTGTCTGTCAGCCCGGACAGAACATTTCCAACTAGATCTTCACCACCAGCAACAAGTTGTCTGAAAGACAGCCAAACAAAGGACACTGTTGGATTTTGTAAAATGCACAAGATGATAAAATTGTGTGTTTTCATCACTCCTACTCACTCAAGGTTCAAATCAATATTCATCAGGAGATGTTCCGATGTGAAGAGATCAGGGCTTGTGATAGAAATAATTGGATTCAAGCTCAAGCCAAGACCATTGAGTTCAATTTTTGTAACAACAGGGATTGCTATGTCCATCACCCCAACTTTCTGCCATAGTGCATTCTGACGTAGGGCAGTGGTGGTACTTGTCAACTCATTGAAATAAATTTTGTCACTAACTTCAATAATTCCTAGACCCACTCCTAAGACAATCGTGGCATTTTCTATAGTTATGCTTCCAACACCAGATAAACCCATTTCCCCAGAGGCTCGAGCTGTCGTGGAAAACTTGCCACTGATGTCATTGAATTGTAAAAAAGCTCTCGATGCGATTTCAGCTTTTGTCATCGAAGGTACTTTTAAAAACTCATCACCATGTAATTCAAATCCAACTATCATATTGTGGTGCATCATTTGGTAAAACAATAAATAATTGACGTGTGATATGTGCCATAAGTACATCAATTGACCAATAATTAGAAGAACTTACCCGTTGCTTCCAAATGAGCATCAGCTGAGAAGCTTATGTCCGCATCTAAACTGAACAAAGTCCCAGAAGAGCTCCCACTGAAGATATTTAAGTCTTGCAAAAAATCTGCTTTAGCCAAGAGCTGCAGTGGTTGCAAGACAAGTCCTTTAAGGTCATTCACTGCTTCTTTTGATACATCCATTTCAATTTTGATAAAGACTTGGCTGCCATCAAAACCTCCTCTGATGGACAAAGAGTCAAGCAATTCAGAGATGACTTTATCTTGTAAGAGTCGCTGGGGTCTTGTGAAGTGGTTGTAACGAAGATGATGTGTCCTGGTTACATGTCGGTTAAGTGTCAAATCAGAAGAAAGGTGGGAAATATGCAGAGCACGATGTCTTTGTGAGATTGGTGCCATCCTGGAATGTCCAGTAATATATATGAAACGAGCCTGATTTAAGGCCCTGCGTTGCCGTCCTGATGTTTCAGTCAACTTGGATGACAAGCTTTTGCTCAGAACGTCTTCCAAGACCATTGAAATAACATCATCTAGGTTAGGGCCGTTGTCACCAGTCTCCTCGGCCTCCGCACAAAGATGGAACACTTCATTTTTAGCTGGCAGCAAGATGATGCGATGTATGAAAACCAGTCGGGGAATCGTCACAGGGCAAAGTCAAACCCAACAATAATGAAGAAGAAAAAACAAATAACATTGTAAGTAAGCCAAGAGATATTCTCAAGAGGGCTTCCCTTTACAGGGCCAATTGGCATTGAGCTTCAGAGAAATGACACGAATGGTGCCTCTCACATGCCATCCGCCAAGGCACACAAAACACAGCATATGGTGACACTCACCTTGTAAAATACCGTCAATGAACTGACCAACATCAGGAAAATAGACATCAAGGTAATCACCAAACTCCAAGCCAGAAAGTCCGACCGGCCCCAGTATACTTTGAGGTGAGAAACTCAAGGAACCAAGTTTACCAAGAAGTCCATCGACTACAGACAGTACTGGACATACTGCAAAGTCAACTTTTACAAGTAACTCTTTGGTATCAAACAAGTTTTCATCCTCGAATTTGATACTCAGCTTCTGTGCAACACCGTTGAAGGTGGCGGCAATTGGAAGGGTCGCCAACAGCTGTCCATATGGTTCAAACAATAAAGCCTTGAATGTGGATGAAAAATCAATGCCATTCCATAGACTTCCGCTCCCAGTAATCTCAGCATCATATGGGAGGGCAATCTTCAAACCTGCTGACAGAAGGAAGTTACCGTACTCTAGCTTAACGCCAGGGAATATACTAAAAGCCATTTCATTCCCTCTTGCTTCTGTAAAGACACTGAGATTGTCTAGACGGAAATAAAGACTTGCAGACCCAATGATTCCTGACGAGAATATGTTGAGTGCAGTTTGAATCTTGATACCAGTGCTGAAGGAAAGATTAAATTCAATCAGGGATTGTAAATGATCTAAAAATTCAGAAATATTCGGCGCTTGGTCTGCTGCTCCAAACATTGCCTTTGCAGAACCAAGTCGGTCAAAGATCTGCTCTAGAGATCGCTGGATATGGATCTTGTCAAACATCTCTCTGATATGTATAGAAGCATCTAATGCAATTTCATTACGACTTGGGAAGAAACCTGCAACGATATCCTAAATCATAAAGTAAACCAAAAGATGAGGTCACAAAAATGTCTTAGTAGCAAAAAAGAAAAGAAAACATCAAAAACTCACAACTCCAAGAACATTGATCGAAGCAGCTAATGAACTAAAAGTCAAATCTTTTTGAAGCATTCTTTGGGATCCATCCTCCTCTACTTGTGTGAGTCCAAGGCGACGGCTGGCACAGTGTCCGGATAAGGCATCAAGCTGAGAAACAATTGCACCTTTGACTTCGTTCACTTTGGCATCAGCAGAGAAGACTATGGCCGCTTTGACACTGTCAGAGAAATGCTCGGGTAGAAAGGGTGCCCTGTTAAGAACTGGATCTAGATAAGTGTCCAAAATCGGGTTGAGTTCACCCGTTAATGATAGGCTTTTGATAGAGTTTTTGAGTAGGTTTGTGTAGTCACATGCATCAAAGTCAAAGAGCACCGTGGCTGACATGTTTGTTTGTGGCAAAAAAGGGATACTTTCATGAATCTGTAGATGAAGGACAACATAACACAGTATGAGGTCTATGTACTCACGTGGATTGTCATCGAACACATCATCATCAAAGGCACGTAATCCAAGATTCGCCGCTTTGGTACCAACTGAGGTTTCAGCCATCAAGCTGGCTGCATAGTTTCCTGTGTACAACCAATCATGGATAGAAGAATACGAAAACGCAACGCTCATATCCAAGTTTCCTTGAAATCTAGTTGAGACATCTGCAGTGAGAGGTAGACTTTGGGAAATTTGAGAGCTGAAAGTAGCATCCAAGTTTACTAGAATTTCACCAACCATGAATTTCTTCCTCTTGGTATCAATCGTAAAAGGAATGGTGAGTTCATAGTTTGCGTTTATTGCTTCGATGGCTAAATCCAAAGGCGGGAAGGATTCTTCGGGCAAAATGGCGATGGATGGGCTGAGGGTGGAAAGGGTAAGGTCGGCCCCAGCCAAGCTACCTGCTACGGAAAACTGAAGAGCAAGGCGGTAGGGCACTTCGTTATCTTCTAAGTCGTCGGTGGCCTCGAGCTTACATGTAACCGACAAAGTCGGGGGAACTTCCCCGACAATCCTGTTAAGATTGGAGGACAGATGTTGAAACACGTTAATGTCAGAGGACACATTGATCCAGGAATGGCGTTCAGTGGCTGTTCCGAATAGCCTGTCAAACACCTGCGACTTGAGGTTGAGAACGTTACTGATTACAAGGGAATTTCCGAGCGGAGCGAGTCCAATTTCGTCAAGTGCTTGGACGACATTCTTATCAATTTTCGTCTCGACTTGGAGGAGAGCATCTTCGAAGTACGAGTTGAAGGTGTGAGGGAGGACGCAGCTGCTTGTTGATTGGGATTGGACGTGATCGATTTGATTTAACAACGCGAAGAACACAGAGAGTACGAGACCCTTCGAACAACCAGAATTCCTGGTCAATGGAGGGGGGCGGGTGAAGTAACCCATCTAGTAATGACATCATGTGGCCGAGAAGAAGGGAAGAGGTGCGGTTTCGGGTGCGACACAAGGGGTGACACAAGGGGCATAAAAATGTTCTCTGAGCACACAATCAACCATATTCTCACCGTTTCGGCAATGATGACAAAAGAAGTCTATCGATGGTGCCTGATTTCGCTGGGAGTTCGATTTTGCTTTTGTGGATTTTAATATATTTACTATCGCACGTTGGGATCAAACTTTATGTTTTAGGTATTATGAGCTGTTTTGTAGTGGCGGACTTGTGCCTGCAACAATGCGCGGGATGCGAGGGGGCTCAGTGCCGGCTAGAGTTCGGCTTGTCTCGTGTCTCGGACAACATGTGGTACATAATATATATATTGTTGTATGGAACAAGCCCAATCTTGAATTGACATTGCAAAATCAACCATCAACACGAAACAGCACAACATCCAAAACATTATTATATCTACATGGTTCTGCTCCGTTGCAAGGGGGTTATCCTTCCTATTTTGGATACGCTGACGATGTATCACGGCATCTTTGGTTTTAAAATATTGTGTTGTCTTGTGTACGGCAGTATTGTACCAAAGGTGATACAAACGGGTATGGTACAATACCACAATGTATAATGTACTTCATTTACCTAGGTAGTTGTTTAGTACCATATGGTATCACATATGTGAGGTCATTCTCGACGTGAATGTGAATTTTGGCGGCGGGCGGGTCTGTTTCTATCGAATGACAACATGTTGTAATTCCATATATGTACAAATAAATATTGTTGCATTAGTAGTGGTACAACGTTTGGGGTGACGATAATTTTAAAATAAATTATTTAATATATAATTACCGTTGATATAATGACTTTCTCGGTCAGCCTCTACTCCGACTGACTAACGTAGCCATGTTGTTGTAGTAAGACTGTTTTGGAGGAGTCCAAAGCTCCAATCTTTCTTGGTTGATCATGATTAAAAGTACATCAAAGACTCCCTTCATGTTTGTGACAATAATGAAATATTATTTTTGCTTAATCTTATTGTTGTTATTGAGGTTGGCCCCACTACAGCCCTATCTCAACAGCCTGTCGCAGCGACCTACTGCCCTCGATGTTGCCCATGCTATTTTCCTAAAGAAGAATATTTTGTACATGATGACCCAGCTGTTGCCATGGGTGCGAGCTTTCAAAGAATGAGGTACAATACACTAAAACCAACTCTTAAACTCGTAGTACAGCTAGTCTGCCCTTGAGTCATAAAACATTAAAATATTAAAACATCGAAGTTCTGGATCACTCTACCTCCGTGAGCGTAAATCACGTTGCTTCGCCTGCATTTTCTACGAGATATCCACCGGCATTGTTATTTTATTGTTGCTGCTCTACCTCCACAATATCTGCTTCAGTGTGCAATTCAATTTAGTTCCGACGTATCTACCTTGATATCCATCGTATTTCTTAGACAATGGATCACGCTCAGTGGATCATTTCTGAAATGAGTGTTAAGGTCATTATTTCATTCCTCCTTCTTCTACTAGCGAGCTCTTGCATCCTGTCCCTGAACATGGATTTAAGAGCGGCGCTTCCCCAATTCTTCAAGATAGCTGCCAATGAAGGACTCACAAACAACATCAATACATTGTCAAAAGATTGGCGTCTCAACCATGGAGCTCGGGACGTTTTATTGACAGGTGTCTTCCTTTCTACTAAGATTATCAAGAATAAAAGTCCTGCAGGTCTCAGGACGAAAACTTCAAACTGTGGATTGTGGCATCCCTCCATAGTTGAACCAAAAACTTGGTACGAGTCGTGTGTTCATGCTTTTTCTTCGTTGTATTTTTGCTGAACGGCCTCTTTCTGTTGTTCCTTGCAGCACGAACGATATTGATCACCCTCTTGTGTGGGGCACCTTGCCGTTGGATGTTCAGCAGAGACTTTTTTTCACTACTTCAAACTCTTGCTGCTCTGGTCACTTCAGAGAGACAGAAAACTGCAAAGTAATCGATAAATGTAGGGAAGTTGAGTCGCATGCATCTGCCGTCTCTGTTCCGAGATTACGAAGTGTTGTCAAGCGGCAACTTACCTTTGATTCGGGAAATAATCCTGCAATGAATATCAAGATGTTGAATTCACACTCAGCATCACAAGCTCAATCTTTGCGAGAGTTGCCCTCCAATTGTGGTTTGTGGCATCCATCTGTAACGGAAAGAGGAACATGGTCTGTATTCACTAAAAATAGTTTGTACTCTCTTGTATACTGATAGACACTTACATCTTTTTCTATGATTTTGGCTTTTTATACAGTACAAATAGCGATGTTGTTGACAGAATATGGCCAGAAGCCATGTTCGCGAAAACACATACTGAATGCTGTCTTCATTTTTTCAGTATCTCTGAATGCACCGTAATTGATGAATGCTCAATCGCTACTAATTAACAGTTTTTTTAAGGTAGTTTAAGGTGTTCTCTAGGCATTAAAATTGATCAACCTCTGTCACATTTTACACACTTATGACTGAGTTCACAACAGATCATAAGAACATCCAAGCATCTCGAGAACAATTGTTGAGGCTCTCGGTATTCAGCATACCAGAGCTGAAGAGCAATTGTACCACATTATATACAGCACTCTCCTGTTATCTTGAGTTGTTTTGATTATTGCATCACTGTCAAACCATATAGAATCTTGAAGGAATAGTAATGGATTATCTGCCTCGTTGCTATTGCCTCCAAGCAAAGGCGGTGAATGAAAAAGATTGATAAAGAGATGAAGAAGAATCGAATAGGTCTAACTTCTCGTTAGAGATAGAATGTGGAAGCCTTACAGTGAAAAAATGGCATTGCAACAAAACAATTAATGCCTTTGGCGGTTTCAGTGAAAGGGATGAAATGAAACAATCATTAAATCACAGCATAACAGCATATAGTTTCATGGTAATATTTAACAGCATTTGTTTCAATGCTATATTGATCAACATATGAATGCAATGTTACCAATAATATGTTTACAAATAAAATACAATTATGGTATAGAAACAAATTGAAGAAGAGTCAGAGGTGGTCAGAAAACGATATTGTGATGTAGCCATTAGTTGCCTCGATCATTTCACATAGGCTGTGATTTAGTTCGGCCAATAGTGAAAAGTGATTAGTGAAAAGTAAATAGTGAATAGTCAATAGTCAATAGTCAATAGTCAATAGTCAATAGTCAATAGTCAATAGTCAATAGT
>JALLPD010000009.1:0-24505 GCA_036940065.1 Cyclotella cf. meneghiniana
AAGGGAGTTCCTCAGAAAGAAATACCCAACTCATGGTTTTCATCTCAAAAACCTTCTCAAGGAGAATATTCTGCTGGCAGTTAAGAGGAGGTGACAGTTAGGGAACTGCTCCCAAACTACAACCAATCTCCTGAGTGATCCCAGGGGGTTACACATTCATGGTTTTACTAGTACATCTGTGTCATTTGTTTTCAGAAAGTAGAACCTAATTTAAACTTAAAATTTCTATTCCACAACATAAGTACAACATTTACTTAAACCCTTTTTTCCTACAAAAGGCTTATGACAGTCTATCCAAGACACAGCATGTAATGTGTAAGTCACTCATGAGAACTTCTGTGAGGTTTACTTGCTAGCTGTTTGGTGGAGGGGCTCATCAAGTCTCAATACCCCTTTAGCCATTTCTCTCAGAGACAGACAATGGAGAAGTCATTGTAAGTGCAACTTGTTAATGCACAAGCCACAACATAAAATAAGCTTCAATTGAGCAATTCTAAACCAGAAATACAAAGAATCCATGACCTTTGTTCTTGTACAACCACAGTACATTGAATTGTGAGTAGTCTTACTTAAAGAGACGATCACACATCCTTGTTGGCATTTATGCATAACAAATATGACACAAGTCACTATACATATGACAGTGAAATGGCTTAATTAGTTTAGAAACACTCACAAAAAGAAAGCAAGAATAGCAATTATGTTGTCAACATCAAGAGGTTCACCTCTCCAAGATGATTTCAAACTGTGAAGTATCAATATGGTTCAAATACCATAAAATAATAGTCAAACAATGTCTTAAATAAATGTGTATGTACATGCACATTTAACTATGTTGCGATGTCATTACCACCACCAAAGATTCATAAATGTGCAGACCTCACTTGAGGAGCTCACTGCAAAACATCAAAGGATGCCATCACATATGAATCCCGACTTTCTTTGGAACAGACAAAAAGACAGATGTGGATGTTTGTACCTTCCAATGAATATACTCATCAGCATGCATGATTTGACATTGTTCACTTGCTGGTAGGTGACCCATTTGGGCAAATATTCCTATGCATACAAAGGGGCAACAGGGCAAAATGAAAGGACAAATACACATACCAATGATGCATAGCAAATATCTGTACTATCAGTACCTTTGTAAATTAGAACTGGTTTAGTATCCACATTGGACACTCATTGTGACAATCAAGGTGCATTCTCGGCACTCCACTTTTGGACCATATGCACATCATTTGGCACCCAGTGTAAGTCAACCAGATTCTTCAACAATACAATCCATAAGTGAATATCCCAATTAGTGGTGTTGCTTGACCTGCTGAAAAAATAATGGTCTTGTCAGCAGCATCTAGTGGTATATGTGTTCCTAACAAACACCAATATATCGTTCAATCAATCCTACTATGCAGTGCATTCCACTTAAATACAGTGATGCAATCAATGCAGTGGAACTGTTGTTTGGAATTCCAATCTAGTACACACAAACACAACCAATAGGAGACACTAGGCAACACCAAACCAACCATTATACATCCTCTTGAAGAGTTATGCTCACATGGTCTGTGAAAGCAATGCAATAGTAAACAAAGATCTTTACCCCACACAAATATTCAATCTGTATTGAAGTGATACATGGACTATCACAATTCATATGATAAGACAATCAGGGTTTCAGAGGGAAGTAAGTTATATTATTCTGACTTAATAGAGTACTCAAATAATAGCTACATAGCCATCACTAATCTCTCTCTTTACAAGAACTTACACGTAAAATACTACATAAACATAAATGCATGTACCACAAGTCACAAGCAGCTTGTAATTTTCATCCTTAATCATAAGGTTTTTCTGCATGCCTGGCTCATAATCGCATTTCTCCTGACTGAGGTTTTGCTTTTCTGTGAGCCAGAGCCACACTAATTCTCCAGTTGTGGGAGCAAGTGACATATGCCAATTATCTACTTTCATATGTAAGCTCCACAAGCTTCTAACTGGACCCACCAAAGGTCTTCATCTTTTTGTGCAAGACAAAAGAAGTACTAAAGTATTAAGATATTAGTTTCTGAGAAACAATATTCAAAACATGTTGTCTTTCTCAGAAACTTCTCATGGGATTAGCAGTTGAATCTTGTCACTGCCACATCTGCATTCAATCTCTGTAAAGATTGATCATCATGTAATTTACATGATGAGTACATAATTACAGTCTTCATTGTGTGCATCATTTTTACAATTAAATGAACTCATGATAAAATCATTTCATAATGAGCTTCAGTCATCCTACAAAACAAAAAATTAATTTGTACAAATGACTTTGGTCACTGTGAACATCTTCCAATTCTATGTGGGTGCCTCTTGATGAGTGACCCTTCTTTCCTGAGCTTCCGTATCTCTGATACAGATTTTAACTCAGCTATTACAACAACTGAATCCCATTTTATGTTCTTGCTCGTTTTTCAGCATGATGCTTTGTTGTTTTTGTGTTGGTTTCTTGGTTTGTGCACTTGATACAGCTGCAGCTGCTTCATTGTTAGCATCTGAAGTTGCATAGAAAGCAGCAGCTTCTATCAGCAGAAGAAGTCTTGCTCTTCTTTCTGCAATATGTAATGCCCTTTGTGGTTATCAGCAAATTCTCTTTTCACTGGAGCACTGTGTGGATTGGCCATGTTTATCTACAGTAGTGAAATAATCGAAAGCATGTCAAATGGTTCAATTAATAAGTAATTGATGATTTGTAAAATAATCATAACATCAAAATATGGATAAGCTAACCAATGTATGTGAACTAAACAATCATGTAATATGAAGACACAAGCAGTAGTTAGGCTCCAATAAACAAAAGGATCATGATGTAAGAACTTTGGATGGGCAACACTGTATGTTGAGCAACAAAATCACTCCAGAGAGGAGACAAGAGATTACTTGAAAACTAAAACAAATGATAGAGTGGGGATGGTGGTGGATTATTGCAGTTGTGCTAAGGGAAGGAGGGTGAGGTGACTTAGTGTTTAATTTTGGGGGGGGGGGGGGGGAGGGGATGATACATGATTTTGCTCCATAAAGACAGTCATGGTTCTTATGGTAAAAATGGCTTGACGGTACCATATGTTATTCATGTTCTTTGGAAAATTAAGCCTTCTATTTAAATTCAGCCAACATAACATCATATAATATACCTCCCCCTCTCTCTCTCTTCTCTCAGCCTGAGTCTGGCTGATTTTTTAAGAGTCTGTTGTGTGGGCATCAATTGTTATTGCAAAAGAGGGGGGCTGCCATCGAGGGAGATATTTTTGAGATGGAGGGCTTTGATGGAGATTGGTGATGACTATCAATGGGCCTCTCATGAAAAGTTTGAGTAGACTGTCAATATTTTTGAGGTGAAAATATGTATGTATCTAAGTAAGAGTCATCTCAATTTGTCCTCTACCACTGAGGTGCATGAGCATGAACCATTTATAATTTTCACTGCCCTCCCCTGCAGCTCTGTCAAAAGATTTTTTGGCCTCTGGGTGGCCAAGAAATGCCTCCTTTTGTGGAACTCAAGCAATATTTGCAAAGATACAATCAGAAGAACCTAAACCACTAAGAAAGAAATGAGGGAGTCTTGAACAACTTGAACAAGCTCATGGATGTTAGAGATAAAGGTATAGTTATGAGTCAATTAAACTCCGATTTCTGTCCAGCAACAGACATATTGGGGACCCCAAGCTTCCTTGAGGTATCCAAGCCATTGATCACAACTGACATGTCATATCTCTCACAGATGTCATTTCCATTACTAAAGAGCTTTCATTGGCTGGAATTATCTGACATATTGGAATGTGGCCTCTTGCTGCTCTGGATTACAAGACACATTGATGATATGAACTATCTTAGATCAGACTTTGATGAAAAAGATGTAGAGGTTGAGATGAATGCTGGGGGTGGATGAAATTTACACTGGGATTCATACCAAAAAGTGTTTAACACAGTGTCCCAACACAGATATTGAAGCACATGATGGTTTAATCCTTGTAATAGATGCTTAGATTTAATGCAAGTTTCATCTCAGTATCCACAAATTTTCGATAGGAGCAGCACCTAAGGTGGAAATGCTTGGTAGAGCCAAAATCACCAAACCCCACTTTCAATTCAGCGGTTATCCTTTACTTGCATATTTCTTTGAGCATTGTGTAAGCCAGCTTTAATAGAACTTTACAATGACCCTGCGGAATAATTTCATTCCTCTGTATGTTCTTTTGATGTGTTTACAATGTACATTTGGTAACCTCCATGATCTGATAGATTATTTGCGGGATAAGTCACCAATGCTTAAACGACGTGGAAATCCTCACTTTTTACTAGTTGAACTCGTCTTTCTCTCTGACTCGCGTTGTTGCGCTCCCGTGAATACACCCCCAATGCCCTTACCAACACTTCTGAAACCAGAAAATACACCTTTCCCAACAGACAAAACTCCACTCACAGTGCCCTCTACTGCTGTCTCAACACCTTGCCCAATACCATTACCCATAGATACAAATCCTTCTCCAACTCCTGACATGTCCCCAGTGGTGATTCCTCTCCCAAAACCTTTGGCAACAAGCTGGGCTCCTCCTCCCAGGCCACCTATAACCTGACCAATACCCTTACCTGCTCCTCGAACAATGTCACCAGCCCCTGTTCCCACACCTTTAACTGTACTGCTTACTCCTTCGCCTAGTCCAGAAACAAGACTGTTGACCCCAGCACCCACAGCTCCTACACCGATGGTTTCTGACACATCTTGGATACCACCTCCGATTGTCCCAGTAACAGCCATGACACTTTCGCCAATGAAGTCTCCCGACTTTTTTAGGACAAATTTGGCAGATCTGCCCGCGAGGTTGCCAGTCATCCGAAGTAAATCACCTTCGATAAATTCTTCCCCGCCAGATTCTCGAGCTGTGAGATACTTCCAATCTTGGATACTTGTTGCAGTCATGAGTGTGACCATTTTTGTTTTGAGCTGGGTTATGTACACTGTTTTGATAGTGTCAGCTAGTCTATCGGGAGGTCCTTTGATATCGCGTACCATGTAACCTTGAAACGGGAGCTCCGCACTGGATAAGGAAGATGTAAAAAAGTATTATTGACGATGCCCGCATGGTCACAGTTGACGTATAAAACGAAGCGCTACGTACCGATCAATGGTGAACTTCAATCGTGTAGTAAAGTAATTTGTTAGCTTCGCCCCGCGGACCCCACGGATAATTGCATACCGGGATGACTGAGGCTGGCGTTTGAAGCTCAAAAGAAGAACAAAAGGGGAGACCCTCAACTTTTTTACATCGTAGAGTTTATCGCTCCTCGGCGGTTGGTAATTACCATCTTGAAGATTGATGAAAATAAGTAAAGTCAGAACCATGTTGCCAGAAATGTAAATACATCATGTCTATACAGCGGAACAACGCTCAGTGAACGTACCAGAGTCTAAATCATCATAAATAGGATCACGAATTGACACCGAAAACTTTCCAGTTTCTTCGTTCCACATCAAATCTAGATCAACCCCTGCCAATTCAGCAGTAGCCAACATGGTTCTATTCGCTATGTCAAGTATTCTCCACACAAAATCTTCTCCTGTGTTTATAACAATTTTCTCTGCTTTCCCATCACGGTATGCCAAGTTGAGATCAAAAAGATCAACACGAATTAGGTCAGCATTTAATGGACCTCTTGTGCGTACACATAAATCAAAAAAGCTCTTGTCGGACACAGAGTCAAATACATTGGGACTTTGGGTATTGGGAGAGCAATCTTTTATACGAACGTTGTGGATGACAATAGAAAACTGTGATCTCTCGTGGGAAGGAAGCCCCACTCCTTGAGAACTGTGTTCGTCTTCTTTAAAAATACGCTGGAAGTCTACAGTGAATCGGTGGAGAATGATTTGAGCGACATCAGGAAATGCGGTTCGACTTCCTTCTAGACTCTGGTTGTACTCTTTACGTGCTTCTGCGAGACGTTTTTCGACTTCAAGAGACTTCACATTGTGGTGCTCCAAATATTTCCGGATCGCGGTTCTATTTTCTTCATATTTCTTGTGATCTTCTTCGGTATCTTTGAGCGTGACTCTCATTTCCGACCACCGGACACGAAATCGCAAGAAATCATGTTCAAAAAGACCACCAGTCGTTTGGGACACTTGCGTATCTCGAACATTTAGGGCACCTATCTTAATTACCAATCGCGAGTCCTTTGCTCCTGTAACAGTCTGAACTGCCAAGCTTCCTAGGGCTTCGCCAGTCTCCTTTGACTTTGCAAGAACTACTCTTAAACCTACTTGATCTATTTGGACTGGACCAGTGAGTCCATTGATTGCTGGTACCTCAAACTGAACAATGATGCAATTGTTTTTATCTCGGGAGATTGGAAATATCTTGTTGGGTTCCAGCAAAAACGGGCTGCGGCTAAGTTGTTTCACCCATATCGGATGGTGCCGAGACCCGTTGAACACAACAAACTCAGGCACGACATGAATCTCAGAACCTTCCGCAGTTAAGTTTCTGTAGGCGAAGTAACCAGAAGGAGTGTTGTTGGCCCAAAGAATGGGCATCGAATCGATACCTTCTGTCATTGAAACGTCATCCACTCTAAATGGCATGCTCCTTTTCATGCCATCATCGCCATCCATAGTCAATTCTACTAGTCGGATATATCTTGAGCTCCCAGGCAACAGAGACACTCTTCGACGAAGTTTAGCGGATGAAAAGGCGCTAAAAGGAGGGGACATACAAACTGGATCTGGTCTGATCTTCTTAGATGCCTCGTCCATGTTAGTAACCTCTTCGAATAATAAATTTCCCGTGTGATCAACGGCATAGTTTACGACAACCACGACTACTGTTCTTGTCGCTTCCTCGACATTCACAAGATTCCTCTCGCCGGTATCTTGGAGATCAGGAGTAACATCATCGGCTTCTAAACTCATGAAAGTGTTGCGACAAGAATGAGATTCATCCTCATGTTAGAGATATGTCTCTTGAATGCAGCCAATAGGAACATACCTAGAACAAAAAACTCGCTCCCTTTGGCGTGTTCTAGGCCTCGCGACAGTTGCCTCGATGAAGTGTATTTGACAAGGGACTCAGTCTTGAACGGAAAGATCAATTTTACTGGTTCAGGGAGTGTTTTGCTCGACCCCAGAGGTATATCAAGCCATCCGCCGTCCATCCAGTCCGTCACGGCTCCAGCAATAGGTAGATCAGCGCAGATAATTGATACGGCAATGCTGGGACCTGGAGTGAAAACTTCTACTGATCCAAGGGGTTTCATCTCTTGTGATGATGACATTTTTGAGTATGTGAGATGAGGCAAGACACTTGAGCTAGTATTGAGTTGAAAGAGCTCTTCAATTTGCGCTTTGGGGGATACTAACCGTGAGTGGTAAAATTTTTGTCAATGATTCTATAATCCGATGTAGTAGATTGGATCGATTCCTTTTTGGTAAATGTGTGTGGCATTGGTGTTCGCAGCATAATGTCAATAGGCAACTTGTTCGTAAGGATCAGTCTGGGCATTATGGACAACTGAACAAATGGATGGGCATCATCAACAAGCGATACGTCACAGCAAACATTGGCTGCCAATGAGGGATGTGGAGATGTTGACCTGTGTGACACGGGGTGACAGGACACTTCAATGATTTGACGCTCGGCCTCTAATGTTGCCAGCTCGATAAGATGTTCTAAATGAGGTAAATTGAACAAACCCACCAAATCAGTGCCCTCGTCACCCTCGAGCACAGGTGATACCTGAACACACAAAGTTTCAGAATTATCTATTGTAAAGCTTCGTAGTAACTGTGCAGGGAGACCAAACACAGAATGCGTCGTGAGATCCATGTGTTCATCAAAAAGGGATTGGCTTTTACGACCCGACGAGTTTTTGCGATCTCGGTTTACCATTCCTAAGTCATGGACAGCATCATCTCCGATAATAGAAATGCGAAAAGGCAGTGAAGTACAGTTGAAGATTTCCACGTGACTGCTAAGATGAAGAACCTGACAAAAGGTCATGGGTGTTAGACGTAAATGCCGGTGAATGTAGAGCAAAGGAAAAAGCTTACGGTAGAATTTCCTCGTTTGACAACATTGGTGAAAACATGAGTTCGGTAAGCTGAAATGTAATGCGCGGATCTTTTTTTGTTCACTTCTCTGTCCATATCATGAATCTGAATTTCTGTGCTCCCAACATAGAGAACTAGAGATTTTGAGTGCTTCATATCTTGGCCATATCTTCGCAACCCCCCAGAGCCGCGTCCAGGAAACAGCTCAAATTGAAAGAACTGAGTTGAACTTGTTGGCAAGGGAATCTTTACTGGGTCTTTGTAGATCGAATAATGTGCACTGGGAGACAAGGTGAACAAAAGACGTGGTGAGATAATCAAATACTTCGCTGTAGAAAATGAGTTGCGTGGTTGTTGTGCTCACTTGATACCAGAATGGTTCTCAATCTTAAATGGACAGAGTAAAAGATTTGGTTAAGGAAGATTAAGACCATGATCATATGCATCAATTAACAAGAACGCACCGCATAGGGCAAAGTGGTGATGAGGGACCTTGCGGCATGAGCCGCCATACTCCTCGATAACCTTCGTCTGGATACATCGGTTTCACCTCCTTCCTCGACCAATGCAGTCGCTTTCTTTGTTGCGCCTTGTGCATGTGTTCGAAATCAGGAAGAGTTAGAGCGATATGCAAGTGTTTGATCTGACTTCGGTGTTTGCTTACCAGAATAGACAGACCACATGCGAGATGCAGCGCCAACATTAACTAGAAAGTGCTCAGTAAACGACACGCTGCAAGGGTTGGACTCAAGGTCGAATGTACTAGACATTCTGTTTGTGTCGAAGCGTGCTTGAGGAGATCTCGAGCCATTGAAAGTGACCTCCCAGGGGTCGGTCAGCAGAGTTTCCCACCGAGCACTTGCGGCATCAAAGTAATCAGCGAGAATGCTGGTGTCATGCATTTCAGATGTGAGATCAACTTTAAAGAACATTTTGTGGGATCAAAAAGTTTGACGAGAACGATGGTAAAAGCATTTCGTACCTTGTGTTAGTATGGAAACCAAACAGAGGCTTCTCTGACGGGAGCCCTGTTGGATAGTCGATTTCCCCTCCAAAAACAAAGTTCATTGCGACCACTTTGAATAAAGCTTCATCAAGACCTTGGAAATCATTTGTAACAGTGAAAATGGCTTCAGGAGACGTCATTTTTATCTTGATGACGCGTCGTTTATGTGCGACCTCGTGACCAGAGTGCACTGATATATCTGTCTTATGCTCGCTAGCACCTTGGGTTGACTGATCTGACTCTTTTGCTAGCGCTGAATCCAAACGCGAAATTCGTTTTGCATCACTTGGTGATAGCGAATGAAACTCGATGTCGTCTTTTTCCCCTCTCTTTGAGGATCCGAATGAATCAGAAATGCTGGTTGCAAGAGCACTGGCTAATGCTAAGTTTTGCATTGATATGGTGACATCGATAGGAGTCAACGTAACGAATTTGAACTCTGTCAGATATTGAGCACTATTATGGTAATAGAAAATGGAAAATTTTGCAGGTTCGGCTATTTGGACGGGATGTAGTAAGTCTGCTCCTTGGGCAGTATACATTTCCACCCGTTGAGCGTCAATCTTGTAATCTTTCTGGACAGTTGTTTCGGCAACGGTGTCTGTTACCATATCAAAGCTGGCTTGCATTTTCCCTTGTAGAACTATGACGAGAATCGAATTCAGAGTTCTCGTGGAGAGAAACACACACATGTCACACTAAAAGCTGTCTGCCATGCGCACCTATTGTCTCAGTCAGAGTAGAAGCTGGTTTTGAAGTGACGAGCGAACCATACGAGTCAATACTTCCAAGGTCTACAAGTACCAAGCGCATATTAGAAGAGTCTATGCGATAGTGTGTGGTTTTCAAAGCTAACGATGGTTTTTCGCCGTAACATGTCTCCACAGCCTCCGGATCGTCATCCGCAACTAAAACCTGCATTTCCCCTTCTGATTGTGTGGACAGCCTTGACGAAGTTCGTGAATTCATTATTCGGTTTGTGTTGAGAGTTGGGACGTTAATGAAATTCAAAATGTCAGTGATGACATCTGGGAGTACAACAACTTGTGACGAGCCAAGCTTGACCTCTATTCATTGGGCACGAAATATTTTTTAAGTGTTCGGTAAGACGTTCGAATGATTCGTTATTCGGCGACAAAAGAAACCATATATAATAAAACAAACCTATCAGTCTGGATTGATCTTCGGTATTTTTTGTGTAGTTGACTTGAAACACATCTTCATCATCATTTCGTGAGCTGCGAGATGTTGAGTGATGATACTTACCAGCCCCAGCACGACCTACCATTCGACGGAACGTTCTGCCGCATGCTCCTACCCTTCTATCGTCGCAGACTAAATCATGTAATGTCATATATGCCCTGGTCTGCTGGTCGTCTGGTAAAAGTTGTATCAAGACTTGCGCGTTAACAGCAGCAATTGACACAATTGGGTCGTCCGTGTCTACTCCGCATAGCTCAAGAGAGAGCTCCTGCCCATCCAACAGTGTGCAAACGTATTAGAAAGACAATCTTGGCTCTGCGTTGCATCGTGGAATGATGAAGAACGCACCTGTATGTTGAAATTAATATACATTCTTTTGATGACTACAATGCTTTGTACCCCAGCGTGGGTGAGATTTTTTAGAATGGAGTCCACAGTTGCCTCAGCTATAGATTTGCTTTTGTCGCCTGTGGCAGCAGGCGTTGAGAGACTGCTTGCAAGCATTATATCCGATCGAAGAAAATTGCTTGTCTCTCCAATGTTATAGTCTAACGTGTGCATCTATTGCACACAAAGAAAAGTGTCACATGAGAGTTTGGCAATGATGAGCGATACAACCTTGGAGGGCACAAGAACATGCAACTGAAATGTTACTCACAATTTGAGCGTAATGGCACTGAGCCAATTGAATTCGAATTCGAGTTGTTGACATGTCAACCCTTGTCGCTCGTTCGTCTTCTGTGCCTTGATATAACGGAGGCTTCATTTGAACTGAAATGGAAAGGTTGACGGGAAGGCTTACCAACGGCATATTTTGGTCACAGCTCAAAGATAAATCATTCAGAGAAATCTGAGCAATAGAACCAGCTTCATTTTCGAGCGTTCTGTAGTGTGCTTCAAGCTCTCCGGTGTGGAAAACAAAGAAGTTTTCTGAGTATGCAGCTCGGGGAAGCACAAAGTCAAAACCTGATGCGACTACGTAAAAAAGACGTTCTCCATTTTGCGAACTCCTCGCTACTTCCATTGCCGCTGCTGCTGCGGTGGAGGCTACACTAGCAGCCATAGCTCCAAACACGCCATCCGAAACATAATCAATGAGAGTGAACACCTGCGAGTGCAAATGTACAAAGCTAACATCGGAGGGAAAAAACAAT
Source organism: Cyclotella cf. meneghiniana (assembly GCA_036940065.1). Lineage (NCBI taxonomy): Eukaryota > Bacillariophyta > Thalassiosirophyceae > Thalassiosirales > Thalassiosiraceae > Cyclotella > Cyclotella cf. meneghiniana. The sequence goes on from JALLPD010000009.1 coordinate 11,462, forward strand.
GTTATCGAAGTAAAGTCATGTAGCAGCAAGCAAGAGAAACGAAAGACTAAAAAGAGACTCGAAAACTTACCGCATAGGAGACAAAGAAATGATGGCACATGCTTCACATTCATGTTTATCTGCGTCGCCGACATTGCAGGAGCTTATTGAATTGTTTCCTTTGCAATATCTAACGGATAGAAGGCTTGTCGACACACTTGGTGCCAAGCCGAGGATTGTGCGATACGAATCAAGTGTTCGACCGAAAGCAGGAGTTTCGATACGAAGGTCTCCCACGACAAGATCCATTTCAGAGTTACATTGTGACATGGCGTAACGATTCACTTTAGCAGCGCACATTGTCAGGGTGAATAGAGGAAAGTCATCCTTTGGTAAGGGTTGTGTAGGAAACGGAAACCTCCTAAGAATACAGCCTCCAAGTACGACGGTGGTAACAAGCACGACTGCACGATTTTCGACCCACCTTTACACTGTTTAACGATATTTCAAAAGTGTCCATCTGAGCGAAAATAAAAACAGAGCCCTCTTCTGTAGTGTCTTCATTCATGCCATTTCTCGTTTCTACTGGAGTGCTAACTTTTACATCTCGCTGTCTCGTTGAAGACATGTTCTCGTACGTCCAATAGGCTCGATCTTTAAAGTCCAAGAGATGCTCTTTTGCAGCAAATAACGACTTGATGGCATGTGGATTCCAGTTGATGAAGAGGCTGGTGAATTTGGCGTTTATGACAGCGACCTTGACATTATTTCATGGGACCATGTGTTAGATTTTATGATAGCCGGCAATAAAACACAACCTTCAACGAAACCGACTCACTTGATCTGCGTCCCCGATGCGGTTTGCGTATTCCCGAGAAAATCCAGTCACGTAATCGTGAAACTCTTGAACTTTACTGGAGGGCAACTTGCTGATTTGAATGTCTGCAAGATCTGCGGAACCGCAATAATTAGACGCGAAAACCCCTTGCTGTGTTAGGTCATTCATGATAGCAGCATATTGATCATTCTCAGCATAAACATCTGCCAATCTAGGAAGATTGGAATGGCACACTAGACGCTGACGTCGCGGTAGTTTCAGCTCGCTTTCAAGGCGGTCTAGTATCCAGAACCAACCCATACATAATCTTGATGACGATGATCCGTCAGTGGAAAGAGAAGATGAAGCTTTAACTGACACCAGATGGGCTTCGACCCCGTCACCATTTTCGGTGTAAATGTTACTGCCCGGCGATATGCCAGTGACAAAATTGTAGATTGCATTCCAAGGTATGGTGGTCGAGAAAACACATAGCAAATGAAGATCAAATGAAGGATTGAGAATAAGTCACGTTATGACCAGGTGGAACTCACAATGAAAGCCTCAACAACGACAGAGACACATGCATAAAATCAACAGCGACAGAGCTCTCGCATCCTTTCTTCTCACGCAACATGGACTCCAGTCGATCTTTTTTGGATAGCGAAGTCTTTTTGCTGACATTTTCATTTGGATAGTGCACATCAAAAAGAGATATGCCGGACCCACTTGACATGATTTCCAGATCTGGTTCTTCTTCAACATCCTCAAGCGTTGAAGGTTCGGTCGTGACTTGTGGATCTCCTCGCAGTTTACGAAGATTTGATGACCAAATGCCTGCCACGCGGAGGACCTTAGTCACATGAGATGGCGCCAAACACAGGATAATCGCGGGCAAGACGCCAATGACACATGTTCGGGGGGTATTATCTCCGGAGGATATGGTATGCTCTAATCCAATGTCCAATGTGAATGACACCGGGGAAATGACACTAGTAGAAACATCACGATGAAGACTCTCAAGGTCTTTCTTCGATGCATCTCCAACCGAAGATATAGTAAAAGATAAATCATTCATTTCCAACTTTAAATGATCAATTTCGGAGTCCATTTTGTTGGCACGTTGATGGGCATTGAACCATTCCACTACAGACCGCGAAAGGGCATCGGAGCCATAGGTGAAATTAAATTTACCAAAGTTGCAAATTAGAACAACTGCATTGGTATTAATACAATCTTCGGGGAGGATGAGGATGGGAGCCGAAATGTCAAAGTCCATCGTCCAGTGTTGTTTCTTTTGGTTTTTCCCATTCCACGCATCCACTATTGCCGATGACAGTTTGTCTGATACCTTGCCATCTTTATTATGTACAGGATGATAATTCGGAGAAGCCGTTGGGGCGTTGGACGAGACACGTAGTGGAGACGATAATATCATCGTGGATTCTCGCTCTCTCGCATCAAAAAACATATCCTCCTCACCACTGACAGTCTGCAACAACATTGGATTGTTTGCTGCGTTCATGCTCGGTGGCACAGGCAATTTGAAGAACTCCACCACCGCAAATATCAACAGCGGTGAGGCAACGATCTCGCAAGCCACCATTTTAAGTACTAACTCTTGATCTCCCACCTTACTTTTGATTAATGTCAGTTGAAACGCGTGAGATTGTTTCGTTTGTGATTTTTGCAAACTTCTACATATTGTGGGATAAAAAGTGCCTGGAGTGACGCTATCTAACACTTCCAAGCTGAGCAATGATAGACTGAATGCAAATGATCCATCTGCCTTAGCTTTGAAGGAGGTAGACACCATATCCATTTCCAATGAGGTGATTGGTTGATTGGTGGCAGTAGTAAGATTGACTTGAAATGAGCCCAAAGTGAAATTGACATTGCAAAACATGGAATCTTTGGTAAGAGTCTGGTCAGCCTTCTTCATGGCCAACTCTTCCAATTCTTTCATTTCGTCGGCAGACAATGTGATGGGAGCTGCATTTTCATCATCCAAACATTCATAAAACTCTGCTTCTGTAGACTCTCTTCTCAATACTTCCTTCTTTGGTGTGCCAAATAGAGAATATCTTGTTTTACTCTTGGCAGGGGTACTCCCACTTGTACCTTGCTTTCCACGCTTGGCAATCATCTTTTCTCTCTCTCTCTCCACCTGTGCATCAGCCAAGTTCCTCCAATACATCAGTCCCCCGATGGAGATAGACCTATCTCTTTCAATTTCCTCAAGCTCCCTTCTTTCTGAGTCGGTCAGGGGAGATAACCATGAAGCACTGTCCGCATGAGCCATTCGCTTGTACAGTTCTACATAGACCTTGCGTTTTTGGAACGCGGAATGAAATTCCAGCCATGATCTACGTCGATTCAGTCTCCCAATACATCGAACAGAATATTGCCACCATTGTTTGGGATCAGACTTTATGGACACCAGCGGTCTATATTCGGGGAATAGCGGTCGGATGCCATGTTGAGGCTTTACCGCTAGGGCAAGTCTGTGTCCTAGTTCGAGTTGAGTCCGTGTTAGACCAATGGCCAATGATGACAACTTGGAATGCACGAGATATTTTGGAAAATCGACACATTTGTCTAAATCGGATTGACGGAGTTTAGCCTGAAAGGATAATGGCGACAAAACATAGTCCTTTTTTTGGGACGCTTGTATCGGTTGTTGTTGCTGTTGCTGTTGCTGTTGGTATTGCTGTTGCTGTTGCTGTTGCTTCTGCTTTGGTTGTTGCATAGCACCACTTCCAGCATTCCCATCGGGCTGCAAGTATATTCCCAATCCAGTAATGAGCAATTCCTTGTATAAAAAGGAGCTGGCGGGATCTTTAGCATTTGTCTGTCGATCGACAAAGGTTCGCATCCCGTTAACATCTGTGGTGACTAGCGAAAGCGAACCCAAGACCACCCCGGCGGCGACGCCGCATCCTCGCACGGATACATGAACGTCTTCAATCTCAAATTGTAGGTTTTCGACTATTCGTCGAACGAGTCGCGAGGTAAATGTGGAACTGGACGTGCCTTTTTGTTGTTTGCTTTCTTCATCGGCAGATGGTTCGTCGTCTCCTTCTTCCAATGCCATGCGCACCGCGTTGGTTCGTTTCCGCGCCGCTTCCTCTCTGGCAATGGAATTGATTCTCTGGCTGTTGGCCGCAGTCTTTTCCAGCGCCTCGCTGCCGCCACGGGCGCCGGCATCGTGGGAGTCCTCTTTCAAGAAATCAAACGGCTCCATGCCCACGCGCAGCCCACGCGCCCTGAAAACCACCGGTCGACTGGTGAGCCTCGCCCAGGGAACATCGAGCGAAACGTTATCGAACTGTCCCTCGCAGACTCGGAACGGACTGGCTAAATTTGGCGCTTCCCGCGCTCTCCGGCCGAGTTCGGCGTTGACGGCGTCCACGTCGAGGGACAGCGAGGAGAGCTGGATTTGGCCAGACCACACGGCCACGTTGAGTGTGGTGGGATCCAGGTTGTGCACGTAGCGGCCTATGGTGGATTCCAGGACTTCCAGGATTGCTTTTTTCGCCATCCTTTCGACGCGCTGGTGAAATGATAATAATAATTTCGATGGGCTACGTAGAAGATTACGATCGTGCTTTGACTATTCCAGTTGTGCGGGGAAATAATAATTAACCGAGGGAGGTGACGAAGAATTATCTTGGGGTTTAATATAATAATACGGTAACATTATCCTAACTTTATCTCATGTCATCATTTCATCATGTCAACCAAACTGGAATCTCGGATGCGGCGAAGTTTGTCTCGTGGCAAGATGGAATTCTCTCGTTGTCAAGGCACCTTTGTCACTGAAAACAAACATCATACCTTCTCTCAAACCTGGCGCCCCTGTATGTAGGCCTATCGTTTTTTCACTCTAAGGTAGGACTTAAGAAAACAACATTACAAACTGTTATTACAAAACAGCTATGAGAACCAGATACATCATAGGTGAGACCTTATGGACACTGCCCCTGCAACTACACCAATGACTGTACTAAACACAATGTGAAAATTGACTCACAGGAAGCATGAACTCTAAAGTCCAAAAACATGAAGCAGAAAACATGTAGACTCTCTCCCACAAACCATGTCCCGATTTATGCAGGTGGAGTGTGAGGTAAACCGTAGTCATTCGATAAAATGCATAATTAGTTATGTGTATACCATTCAAACATACCAATAGCTTAGGCAATCAATGAAAGACTTCTTTGCAATCTCTCATCATCAGAACCAGGACAGTCCCTGTCCTCATTAATTGCATCAAATGCTTGTCAATATCAACAAATCAATCAACAGCTTACTTTGTATGAATGCACATACACTGTGTAAATTTTTCCATTACTAAAAACTCAACAAAATGACACTTGTTTTTCTTTGCCAAATGGTCACAGAGGTTTGCCTATGCTAGTGATCAGCTAACTTGGCCATGGTCAGGAACATTAGTTCTGTGGTAAGTAAGTATCGTTTAACTGTAGATGTAAGCTTCATACTCTAGCAATGCATGAAGAAAGCTGGTCCAGATACAGATTCTAATAAATAACTGCCAGTCATCCTCAGAACCTGTCTTCATGGTCTCTTGTTGTGTTACAATTTGATCTCGCTTCATCAATAATGGGAGATGTAATATCTTTATCTGTGAGAGATTGGAGACCTTCCTCTTATGAGAGATTGAAGACCCTCCAATAATTTATTCTGTCATCTCTTGTTCCTGACAGACCAATGCATTCCACTGTTCTGAATGTTTCCTGGTCATTGGTGAAAATGGCATGCCAAATCACTCTTTCCTACCAAGTCAGGTTGCAAGTCTTCTTTCCCAGCTCAGTGCAATGATGGCAGTGTCCTAAGCCAAAAATGGACGTACGTAGGAACGCTCTATCAATGGTTGTATTGAACATTGGGAAATAATTGGAAATTATGAGCTTATTTCTACAACCTGTGCCAAAATAATGGTGTTCCAGAACCTCCATGCTTGTCACTAGTAAATAGAACATATGTGTAGTACAAGTAGTCTTTGATATGTGTTTGTGAGAAATAGAATATCTTTTGGATATATGTTTCTGAGAAACCACACATTTTTGGATATATTTTCTGAGAAAGAAAACATATTTAGTGATTTCTTATGGTCTTCTCCTTTGTGACAAAAGGAGAGTATCCGCTAGATATTTTTAAGTACATAGAAGTACTTAAAATGCATGCTATTCTTGGCCGTAAATACTTGGACTATGTCAGGCAGATCATCATCGCACTTAAAGCACTGTTAAAGGGCTTTATGTTCTCTGAGTGAATCCAAACCCTTCTTCTTGGTATTACTCTGGTGAGGGGATCTTATGTGAGCCCTTACCTTTGCTCAATGAGAAAGACTCAAATCCACAATTTGAATGGTATCAACCATGTAACAGTGTAAAAGATGATATGGTTTAAAGTTTGATGTAAATTAGTGCTTGGGGCTTCTTGTAATTTCCTACCTTTCTTTAGTAGATCTTCTATTGACCAGTGCTGTGCTCAGTAGCCATCCATTTGTGCATTTAACTTCAAAGTAGTCACCTTCATGTTTGATTCGGAATTATTGCCCAGAGTAGATATGATGCGAGAACATGACCTCAACTTATCCCAAATGAACAGTGAGATGTAATGTTAAGGTTCTATATTGAGTGGTTTGAAGTGGTTTGAAGACATCAAAAACACTGTCAAGCTCCTATGCATCCATTCTAGATTTTCCATTCTGCAGTATTGTTGAATGGATAAGGTGACTGTGAAAGAGGCAGTCAAAAGAGGAGAGTTTGACTTCTCTTGGCATTGCAGCTAATAATGTGTCCTTATTATGTTGCCCACAACCCCATCCTCCATGGAATAACCTATAGAGTGATCACAAAACATAACGAGCTGCTTGAGAGCAACTCAGTTGTTCTCCTGCATTTGAAAATTCCAACTTGGTACAGGCTGTACAGAATGAAGATATTTAACCTTATTTTGAAACTGCCAATAATTAACACTTTCTTCATGATCCTTTAGTTGAATGATATCATATTAGTCTCTAGCAAAAACAATTATGTCTGATCAAGGGCCTTAGGGCCCTTTACATCACAATGACTACTGCTGTTTTTTGTTGACTGTGAATGCAAATGTTTAACAACATGAACACAACACGACATTGCTGTTCTACATTAATACACCTTCTTCATCATCTTATAAAAAAATTGTTTGGTCGAGTGCAACAAAATGCATTTGAAAGCAAAGGGGGATGAATAACATGCAGACCAACATTTTAATTAGTAGACATATTTCATTATTTGCCATGTCTTCAGTGAAATCAATATCTTTTTTCTTCAGAAAAATAGCAGGAAACCTTTTATCAATCATAAGTAACTATTGAAAGAAAGCATTACAATAAGTCAAGATCTATTAAGATAAAAACAACATTAATGACTGGATGGATTTGAAAATTTTAAACACACTGGCCAAGGTGTACACTTTTACTCCTCCCCCCATTACATTCTTGTGGTGCATTGTGTTCACACAATAGAGGTGCATTTACTATTTACAATGAGGTTGCTAGAATCTAGCAAATAATATAAAGCTTCAGGGAACATCAACAATAATTTTATTCCGACAAATTTTCATTGTGCACCGACTTTCCTACTTCTCTGCTGACTTCACATTTACATAGGCACTTGCTAATTATCACTGGATTGTCATTGACAGAAATGATATGGAATCAATCCATATTTGAGGAAAACACCTGTAGTTCCCACTAATGTCCTGAAATGAGTCATACAGCTTAAGTAATTAATTGAGTGAGAATTCAAAGGATGCGTTAAGATGAAATATTGACAAAAAATGTGTAGTTTTCTACCCATCCATGGTACATGGCCTGGTCTACATGTATCAGACCTGCGAGGATTTGTATCCTTGAACCTTCAAGATTCAAGTTTGCTTGGGTAGTTCTCCTTTATAACAAAGGGAAATGTACAATATATTTAAGTAAAAATAAGTTATTTCTATATTGATTGCTTGACCATGCTGTCGTACAGAATATGTAAATATTTTTCCTCTGTCAATATGTTTATGTTCTCATTTAATGACATAGAATTTTGATTTCAACATTTGAAATATTTTCATTACATACCATATCCATCAATTTTCTTATTGACTTATGTTGGTAACAATCAATAATTCTCATGTAGTTTCCTTCAATGTATCAGGTGAAATTCTAATATAAATCATTTGATTTTTGTTTATTTTGAGAACAGTCTATCTCAATTTGCCAAACGCAATTTTTCTGCATATCATTTCTGTTCTCTAAAGCAGTGGGAGGTTTTTCTGCCATTCGTTGTTAATTAATGTTTCAGTTGTGAGAATGAACATGTTGATCTTTCCATGAAATACAAAAATGCACATTTTTGTTTCTTGGGTCTCTCTTTTAAAATTTTTGGCAAGCACACTGTGGTATTCTTTCCTGTGATATCAATGCAAGCCATTGGTTACTTTTTTCTTCTATGATGGTACACCAGCACCACACCAATCACACACTTGTCAAACACACCAAAAATGAAGAGTTTCTTTTATTGGAAAACAGCTCAAAAGTGTAGGAAACACATCTTTTTTCAAACACAAAATTTTTAAGGGTTTTCAAATTTTTTCTCATATTGTTTTCCCACAAATACATCCATGATAGCACCAAACTAAACCCAACAAGAATAAAACTTGCACATAAAGCTTTGGTTTGTTCAGTTTTGCTCAGGCTTTCTTTCGCTCACTTAAGGTCGCTTGAGCTTGCTCAGGTTTGCAAAAAGTAACTTGGCTATACTTGTTTCTGCTCAAGTTCACTTCCAAGTGACACTGGCTTGCTCCAAATCACTAGGTTGGACAGAGTAGCTTTTTTTAGTTACAATGAAATAGAAAGACAGCTCAGGTTTTATTGGGTCCATTTTTGCACATAAACAATATTTCCATGAAGTTGTCTGACGAGAAAATGAAGAAGTACGAAACATATAGAAGAAGGAGAAAGATGATGCCCTCATTCTTCTACAATGAAGATTTCAAATGAATACCATTGAGTCTTGTCAGTAAGACACTTTGCCTATGCATTGATCAAGAAAAACATGCTTAAATTATTGCTTATTGCAGTGCATCTAATTTTCTGTAATTTTTAAGTACTTTTTTGTTGCCAATCTAATTTGCTGATGCCTAGAACTCACTCCAATCTATTATAGTTTGACTTCATGTTTATGCACTTTTATCTTTTGGTGAAATGGTACAATTCATGCGCAATGGATGTTTGAAACACCTCCAACTGAAATTTAGAGCAAATCTATAGGGCCTCTGCATGCTTCACCTTTTTAGCACATATCTATTGGGCCTTTGAGGGCTGACTGTCTTTGAGTGATTTTGAACACAGTTGAACACTCTTGAATGCTAATTGAGTGCAAACAAGTACATATTAGTAAGTTTGAACACTCTCTGAGTGAGATTGAGTGCTTGTGAATGCCTTTGGGTGAGTGTGAACATCCCCTGAATGCAAGTGAGTGTGCATGAATGTCTTTGAGTGAGTGTGAACACCCCATGAATGTGATTGAATGCACATGAATGTCCTTGAGTGAGAGTGAACATCCCCTGAACACAATTGAGTGTGCATGAATGCCTGTGAGTGAGGATGAGTGCTTCAGGGATCCATAAGAAGAACTTTTGGCTATTTTTATTGCTACCAGTTTAAGTTGAATTATGTCAAATAACATTCAGAACATACAGTGACCATAGAAAATGTATCGTCACCACACAAAAATTTGCACCACGATTCTCCTATGCAGATTTTGCTTGTTTTCAATATTAAAATTGATCAGCAATACAAAAATGATAAGCAAGTGCTGTATGAGAAATTAAACTAATGACAATTTGACAAGTTAATCTAGCTCTACGACAGCTAGAATATTTTGATCAATATAACAATCCATCAAAGACTAAGCGACCAACCACCATTTCCAGAAACAATGACAAGGACAGCAAAAGCAACAAGCAACCAAAATAATGGTGGTCAAGGGAAGAAATACAACAAGACAAAACAAATCCCAAGCATCCAAGTCTCAACTCAAGCTATCCTAAAGATGAATGCTGTGAATCTTAGTGAGCACATTGTAAGGCAGATTGGACACACACCTTGAGAATCTGCCACCCAACACATCTTGGCCTCCCACATCAAGAGGATAAGAGTTATTGTCAATCTTCCAGTACCACCCCCACTGCAATATCCCCTGCAATGATACAGCTTCTTGGTTTTATCAAATTTGCTACAATTTATGAGATATAGCTAGATTTCTACCAAGCCATATTTGTTACTAGATGGACGTTATGATGGGATGAGTAGGAGAGATGGATTCAGGCAATTATAATCTCATTTAATGCTAATGGGTACCCATCCATCTTTTTAAGTCATCAACTAATTGAATATTTTGTACAGATTTGTTGGAATGACACTCTATCATAAGAATCGGCAATCAACAAATTGGCACAGATTCTGTCAGTTTTTTGTGGGTTTTGTTTGGGCTAGTTGCTCATGCAGCAAATGGTGTTTGTAGTTGGAATATTAGGATGTGTGGGAAATGCTGGAGAAAGAAGCAAAGCAGCACTCACATTGGACAAAGTCACAGTATGGATTGTAATGGGAGATGATTCTTTGTAGACTTGTCAATTAATGAATATCTTGGGTTGTGGCAAGTCAAAGTTTGGTTCTTATTTATTTGTTGGAGTGTTGGCTTGTGTTGGCAATGACAGTGACTGTGCCAAAGAAATCAAATATTTGGTTGGTTGTTGCATTTTCTAGTATTCATTTTTGGGGCTTGATTGATTGCAGTCAGTAATCAGTTGTTAGTCAAATAATTGTTATTACTTGGTAGCTAAGGTTTCTCGTATATTGTCATCCTACCTTCAAACAAACCTTATAATACAGGCCCATTGTTTATTCCACAAGCAGCCACATTTGATCTATTCTCTACTTCCTTTTGGGTGATTGTTAAATGACTGACATCACAGATTCTTCTCCTCTCCCCAGAGATGAAAATTGATAACAGGAATTAAGTAAGGACAGTAATTCTGGCCCAATACCAGTGCCACGTAGTACTCACAGACGAAGTATACATCCAGATTACTTATGAAATTGGTTGTACCATCTATCACAATATGTGTTTATGGCTTGGAGGTCATTTCCCAGCTGGTGAGATGAAATTGCAGTTTACTCCCAGTCCTATAATCAGCTTTCTGAGCATATATTTTTTTGCACTTGTCTGTAGCAATGCATGACATTACAATGTTTTGAGGCTGAGCAGCTCACATAAAAGCTTATGAGAAGCATCCAACAGCATTGCTCTTTCAGCTTTGAAAAGGGAAAAAATGCATTGGCAACTCAGGCTATGCTGGTAAACAAGACAAGATTGTTGTATCAAGACCAGATCATCCACAGGTATCAAGATGTTCATGGCAATGGTAAAGAGTAGGCAAGAGCCTTGAATACAAGGGTAAAGGTCTTCAAAGTGCTAACATCACATTTTCACCATGGTATGAGTTCAAGGAACACATTTTAAACGAATCATGTGTGTGTAGAGATCATAGCTTTCATGGTGCAATATTCCATGGAGAATGACTCCCCTTTGTCTTAGCCTTAGAAAGAATAAGAAATCATGAATTCAAAATAGTTTGTTGAAAATGGCTTGTGGAACCTGGCATGTTACAGATACTTAATAAACAATCAATATATTTCAAACAGAAAGAGTACTGCTTATACCACATAGAAGTTAAAGTTGAAAAAAGTAGAGAATTAAGCAAATTTCCAAATGCTTTGATTGAGCAATTATTTTTGACCTCACATGGGGTGAGTGTGAATGGATTGAACACTCCTTGAACAATCGAGTGCACATGAATACTTTGAGTGAGTGTGAAAAGCTTTGAACACCCTCTGAACATGATTGAGTGCACATGAATGTCTTTAAATGAGTGTGAACACTCTCTGAAAGCAATTGAGCACATGTGAACTCAATCGAGTGAGTGTGAACACCCCCTGAATGCAATCCAATATGCATCGATGCTATTGAGTGACTATTGAACACTCCATGAATGCACTTCAGTGCACATGAATACCTTTGAGTGAGTATTGAAAAGGGGTGAATGCACATTGCAATCTCACAAATTTCTAGAGCCATTTCAAATGTGATGAGCATTGGCATCAATTTAAAGAGAACTATTTTGTTATGTTTCAACAGTATAACAATAAAAACTTGTACAATAATTTTCTTCCAGGTGGAAGTAAAAGGTATCTAGTGCTGATATGGCAAGTTCATTCCTCATTTGGTAACACTTGGAGAAGATTGGAAGTAAATTAAATGATTAGCACAAAAATATGGTATATGTAGCAATTTTTATGAATTCAAGAAATTCTTACTTCAGTGTTGGGAGATAATCAAAGCTGGGTGACAAAATCATATGTGCCCAAGCTATTGGACTGTGCCATGACTTGCTCCCATGAAAATGGGGCTGATATGCACTTTAGCAGGCTGATTCATGTGCAATCCCATCCTTCCTTGAAGTTGACTTTGGGCACTCCAACCTTGAGTCCCAAACCTACCCTATCCCCACCAAGTAGTCAATTGATACTCCCACCACCACCATGCAAATGAAAAGGAAAATGGCTCCTGAAAGTAGAAAACACTTGAGGGATGAGAACTTCCAGGGGATTGTGGTAATTTTCCAGTGATGCACACCGCTTGGTGGTCACAAGTAAGCTGTTTGGTCTATTAAGGCAACAGAATGCTTTGTGGGGCCATTTTAGGCCCTAGAAGTATGTTTTATGATGTAATGCCTACATGCAGTATGTACAATGTACTCCGTGGTGTCACTGCATCTGCATGTGTCTAATCATGTTTTAGGTCTAAAAGAAGACTATGCACATATTGCTCAGTGGAAAAAAATAACCCAAGGCATAAGTTTTAATTGCCTCCTCTTTTTAAGAGGGACCGCTAAGAGCTAAGTAGCTAATTAGTTTATGTGCCACTCGCCCATATGACATGTCACGAGTGGTCATTTTATTAATCGTCATGCACTAGGTGCTAAGTACAAACTCTGCTACAAGAGCGGAGTATACCTGCATACACTGATAACTAGTTCTCAGTAATGTACCAGAGCAATTTTTTTCAGACTACATGTTGAAAACATGTGTTGGCCCATGAGTAAAACTCACTTCAACTGGCTGA
>JALLPD010000009.1:24511-35775 GCA_036940065.1 Cyclotella cf. meneghiniana
CAAGATAGCCAGGGAAATATTACACTCTATGCTTCTTATAATGGAGGAGCTCCTGCTTCAGCATCTTTGTTGTCCTCATCATACTGCACTGGTGAGATTGAGATGTATTACAGAACTGACTGTGTTGTAATTCACCGTTAGATGAGCCATTGCTGATGACAGAGACAGAATTATTCTTCAAAATTCAGTTTCATATTGCGTCTCTAATTAGTGCTGATGCACTATTTCTTTCCCTTCCTACTGAGGCCAACGAGGTTCGATTGGATGTTGCTTTCTATTTCTTGTTCGGAACCTAGCTTCATATTAATTAAAATCCTGAATCATCGTCTATTTTTTCAGGTCATCTTGACGGCATGATTGAGATACCCCTTGATCTTCACCCATCATTGGAACAGATATTCAATTCTTCCAGTGCATCGGTGGTGGTATTTGTTTGCTCTCTTCCATATGTTTCAATGGCCAAACAAGTAACATTTGAACCTGTCTCTACATCGGACTGGGAAATGACAGAAATGGAAGCGTTGGTTTTAGAAGATGGAGGTTTATTGAATCAAATAATGATTGTTTATGTCAAATTTTACCACTGACACTGATCTCTCCGGAAAAATATTGTTCTCGTGGGCATATTGAGATGGCGGCTTGGGTTAAGGTAGCAAAAGATGGTTTGGGTGGACAGCCACAGAAAGATAGCAAAATCATTGATTGTTCAAGCAGTACTGAAAGTGATACCAAATCAAGTTCATCATCCTGCAATGAAGACTTTTTCAGGGAGAGCGCTATTTGATGTGTTCATCTCATGGCTAAAACTGAAGTGGTAATCATCCCTAAACCTCGGGTGAGAGAAGAGGAACGAGAGCACTGAATTAAACCAATCAACGAAGATCCCCTTAACTCGCCACACAATTGCCAAGCCCATGAATTGCTCATGTCTACCTACACCCGTTGACCATTTTGGACATTACTGGCTATCATGAATGTTGTGATGACAGAGCATCTCTCCGAGCTGTCGTAATTAGGAGGGCAACCAGTTTTCCTCCCTCTAATCAGAGTGACGCACATTGTCATCTTTCTATTGCTACTTTGTGTGAGGACAAAAAGGTCAAAGAAGGACATATTGGTAAGAATTGAGCACCTCACAATAGATGTTTATATTATATCTACCTATAAAGTTCTCATTTGATCAGTTTTCAGCATTGAATCTGTTTTGCATTATCAGCTTAGAGTTCACCCATTCACCGATTGGCTATTAGTTCACTTATTGCCAAACTCTTTTGTTACAGATAGGGTCAACAACATTCGTGCTCAAGTTCCTGATGAAAGGGAACAGATCAGTGCCGTCAACATCTCATTGGTTTTTGAGAAGTCAGAATTGCCATGGAGGGTTCCCGCTGGATGCATCAGCTCTCTCTGTGAAAGCCTAATGTCAAGCAGTTGTGGTGAACTTTGTTTGAATAGGAACACAAAGATAGAACACAAATCATCGCACCAAAAATCAAAAACCAATCATACCTTAGCGCTTTTCACCCACGGAAGCCTAATTCCCGCTGAACACATGAGATTGCTTGGAGTTGATGTGCCAGAAAGTTTGAATTGCTGCTATCATGTCGAATGTTGATATTTGTCAACGGAGTGGAATGAGGTTGGGCCAATCATTCAAGCAGGAGATGTGAATCAGGTGCTCAACTACTTTCATCTGGCTCAAAACAGTGAGCTACAAGTGCCACAGGATGAAAACTCAACCTCTGTTGAATCATCCAGAAGGGTCATGTTATCAGACGCCTCATTTTTGATTTCAGGAATAGGCATGCACGTGCCTATGTTTGCATGGCAACTCTCATTAGTACTGTGATATCTTTGGCATGTAGTATAATTTCTAGCTCTTGGCGCGCATCAAGTGATATGCCTCTTGTTTTGCAGCAGATGTACATTGGTATTGCAGGTGACAAAGGAACAGGCAAAAGTCACTGTGCTATGCATATTGCATCAAGGTTATATGTCTCCAAAATGTATGTGGATGTGTATTTGGGTTGTAAGAAGCTCCAATCGTCACCTAAATGGACTCTGTTTTTTATTCTGGAAGAGATTCAATGAGTATTTGATGAGGCCATGCATATGCAGCCATCAGTTCTGGGCTTTGATGATTTGGACAACTTAATTCCCAATGTTGAATCAGGAGATTTAAGCAGTGATGGAAGCATCCACCATAGGCTCACAAACCTGGTGATTAGTCAAGTAAAAGTCATTGTTGATCATTTGATCTGTCTATCCTGTAGCTGCAGTCAATCCAATGCTGGGGACATTATATCAAACAATCAAGGAGTTGTTTGTCTATGCACATGCAAAGACAAACCCCTTTATCTAGTCATTTCATGGGAATGATTCACTGGTTATTTGAGGTCCCTTCATTTGATGCTCATCAACAAACTGAATTTCTTGGTCGGCATTTGTTAGGAAGTACAATGAAATCCAAGGAAATTTCTCATTTCACTTTGAGACTTGGCAGACTTACAGATGGATATCGGCCACAAGATTTGCAACAGATTGTGCAACAATTTTACAACATTTCCAGCACTAAGTGATATCTCTGCCACGATTCTTGTAGCAACCTCTCATCAACAATGAATCTAAACCATGTCGCGAGCGACACCGACACTATTCTTCGCGACTTCACCCCTCAATCTCAGCAGTCCTTGAATATAACACAGAATGACGACACCGTTAATTGGAATTCCATTGGAGGATAATTTTGAGTGAAGCAATTACTTCATGACATTGTTATCCACCCACTAAAATTTGCACAGGTGTACAACAATGCACCTACGAGATTACCTACAGGATTGCTCATTTTTGGTTACCCAGGGTGTGAGAAGAGTTTAATTATACTGACTCTTGTGAAACAAAGCAATCTAAACTTGATCACATTCCGGGGGCCTGAACTTTTAGATCGCTACATCGGGGCATCCAAAGCAAAGTGAGAGCTCTGGCGTGCAGTGTCTGCTGTTCCAGCGATGCTCTTCTTTGATAAATTCGAATCTCTTGCTCCTCAGAGAGGATCTGACCATACTGGTGTGACAGATCGAGTTGTAAATAGCTTCTAACACTATTGGATGGTGCAGAACGCAACAACAAATCGCAACAAATTTTTGTTGTCGCAGCAACTTCCCGACCAGATAAAATTGATAATGCTCTTCTTCACCTGGGTCGCCTGGAAAAAACATCTTTTTGGGTTATCCCAAGTCTCGATCAGAATGGAACAGCCTCTTCTCATCCATACTGATGACGAGGAATGTCGACAAAGAAGTCAAACATTTGCAGCAAAGTAAAGACTTGTTCTCTTTCTTTTGCCACAACTTAGACTATGTCAAAGAATTTTGTGCTGCTGATCTGAAAGCTGTGTCAGACACTGCACACTTGATGTCAGTTCATGATTTTCTAAGTAAGGCTCACACGAACCAAGACCATTCACATATGGTAATGATAGGAAAGCAGCATATCTTTGATGCATTTAGACAAACCCGTCCATCACTCCTCCCTTTGAAAAAATTGACATTTCTGAGATTTTATCAAAAGTTTTTAGGTGGGGATCAGGAAGACTTTGGCTGGCGCAGTCGGAAAGTAGTAAGAGAGCGGAGTAGGCAGACAGAATCTTCAAATATTCAACTTAAAATGTTGCTGAGATGAGCAGTTAATCTCCAGAAAGTTCGGAAACCAGTGGCTTTTGCTTCGTCCTTTTTCCATTCTGTCCTCTCTTAGATACACAGACTTACTTAAACAGAAAAATTGTCACTCTATTCGGACTTTTGGCTTTGAAAACAAACATCTAAATATGTTTCAGCCCGCTGCCCGAAACCTTCGTCAAAAGATGCACAGGGTGGATTTGGAGAGCTTTAGATTCAATAAAACAGAAGGTCTTCTTGGCGATGACAAAACAATTTTATGAGCGACCTCTAGAGATAGAAAAAATGTTAAACTTATCACGCTTGGCAGTCACGAATATTGGGCTGCTTGCAACCGATTTGCAGCCAAAGCAAGTATGCAGCCATTGATCACTCCTCACTTCAGCCTCCAAGTAACTCACACTGATAAGTAAAACTTATTTTTTACACGTAGGTAGATTTTTGGAGTTAACTTAATGTTATCTTAAACTGGGCTGGAGCCCTTAAAAGCAATATGACAACAATATAATGGGACTACGACAAGTTCAATTCATCGGCTCCTAAAGCAATGACAGCAGCAGTAAAAGAAGACCTCCTCTTCTTCTGCAATTGGCTCTTTGGTGCAGAAGAGTATTACACAGTGCGATTGAGGCATAAACCACACAATTGATTAGGACATATTGTGATTCAAGGTGAACATACCTTATACAAGCTCAATGAAAGTTTGTTAGTTACTTTCCTGTGACAGCACAGAAACAAATCAAGTTTCATAAGTCTTGGTCAATCAATCATAAACTCACAAGTGAATCAAACAGCCAATGTGATCCAAGAGAAGGTTAACTTTCCTCATCTTACAAGCTGTCATAATCTTCAATTCAGTCTTGGTAGTTTTTCCATCTCCAGTTGAGTCCATTCTTAAGAATTGATGATGCAAATCATTGAAGAGCTTTGCGTCCACTTTTTTCAAAGCAACAAGCTTGAAACGAATGTATTCCGATTCGTTCACTGGTTGGCATTGAAAGGGAAATTTAAGGTTGGAGTGAATCGACATAGATATGAATGATGTTTTAAAACTTTCCTTCTCCATCACCATCGGTGTCCAGCATGTCTAAGTCTTCTATTTTCAATTCACGCGACCAAAGCTTCCTGTAAAACTCCTCTCTTCTTTGCTCTATGATGAATGCACAAGGAATAAAGCTCCGTAAGTTTGGTGAATCAATTATAAATTCATGGTCAATGAGAGTGACACTGGTGAACTAACTAAACAACAATTATGGATGCTAGTTGACCAAGTTATCCCATAGCTCCCACTGCAAGAGGAATAAAAATCATGGCAAAGATCTTGGCAATTGGTTGAATCGGAACAATGTCACCAAATCCAATAGTCTATTGTAATTGCAGGAGATAGGTGACAAAACAGATATTGTTCAGTTAGTCGTAATAAAGAGGTGTGGCATTTGTGAGGAAAATGCATGGCAAAAAAACAATCATCGTAGATGTAACCACACAGTAGTATATAGACTCAATCCAACACCAATCTTCCAACATCCCTAATCCTAACCCTCCAATCAACAGCAGCCCCAAACCAGGGAAATATTGCCTAACTAACGTAAATGCTCTATCACACTCAGAACAAACATTTGACAACAAGTTGTCCTCTTGACAAGTTTCATCGCGTGGAGTGGTATAGACTCTGTCACCTGCTGACTCAACTGATTCTAAGGATGACAATGACTGCTCAAAGCCATACGATGATAAACTTGATGATCGATGATGGCGGTGATTCCTTGTCATAGCAATCTCCAAAATCTTTGATGATTTCTCTCTCATTTTCCTGTGGTGGCAATCTCTGCTTCGACCAATCACAAACCTATCACACAGAATGCCAGATCTAAAATTACAATCCCCCCTAGAGCGAACACCAAAGCAAACAGTTTCCCCTGAATGTGTAAATGGTGTAATATCTCCATATCCAACTGTTGTGAGTAATACGGTTGTAAAATATAAGGAATCTAGTATTGGCCAGCTTTCAAAAAGATAGCTATAAGCCAGAACTCTGCAAGCAAGGAGAAGAAGTGTGAGTAGCAGACATTCTTTCAGTGTGAGTTTGTAGGCTTCATTGTTAATATCCAACCATTTCCCTTGTATTGCATGCGTGCCTTTGTGTCTGGGAGGTATTGAATCTATAAGTGACTTGTCGTTGGTGTCATCCGGCATGTGGTGAATGAACTGCACAGAAAGATGCAAACAGCTGATGTTAGCCAGAACAAATAAGGGTGTAATACAAGTGCAATGAATCTCAAAGTGCAATGAATCTAAATTCTCTCACCATTTCATCTGTTTCCACTAATTCTTGCACCCTACTCCATCTACAATGATGCCTTTCCTTTTGTTTGTCTTCTGGGACATGACCCCAACCAAGGCCGGAAGAAGCCACAGTGCCATACTGAACATCGGACAAGTCCAACTTTGAGCTGTGTTTCACCAAAGGCTCTTGTTCCTGAATGACGCTAGGAATCCCAACATTGGCATGAGTATCGTTATGAGCGTTTACATTTTTGTGATGCAAAACAGACCAGTAGACAGGTTGTGATTGTCCTAACGGAGATTCCAACGGCATTGTTTCCTTGATATGCTCATCCTTGCTGTCGCCTTCGGAAATGGGTTCGTGCGGAGTCGGCATTTCGGGATGTATCGGGGGAGATGTCGTAAGCAAAGGGACTTTTCAATCGTTTCGAGAGCTTATTCCAGGCTCATTCCTCTAGAGACATACCGTCCTGATACCGTCCACTGTCAATCCAATTCAGGCCCAACTGTATGTCCTCCATCCAACAAGGGACATAATACCTACCTAGGATAAAATACGTCGTGATAGTTTCATTTTTTGGCGCCAATATTTTCGCGGGAAATCTTCTCCCATCCACCCGCCCGCCCGCCCGCCCGCCCGCCCGGATGAAGCCGACGGATCCTCCAGACGACCACAATTTAGTGGGCAAATTAGCTTGTGGTTGGACTGAAAAACTTGACGACCGCGTGTAAAAATCATTCAAATATAGAGTGGGCGAAAACACGTGCGTAATAGGAATTGAAGACCTTCGTTGACAGGAGGGATGACATCACTAACTAAGCCCCTAGCTTTCACCCTGGGGTTAATTTTCGTCCGCCGGAGCACTTCTGAACCTGACCCAGGGTTCAGGTCCGTCCGCCGAAGTAAAAACAGCAGTGCACCTAGGGTAGTGAAATCTCGGACAGACATTCCCATATAATGCTATGTGAACTATAGTCTAACATTAAGACATATAGACATACATGTAGACAAAGATACAAAAGGACATGATTTCTTAAAGTATCTCAAGTTAACAAGCTAAAATTCGACCAAATCAGACATCACATCCAAGATTTCATTCATCGAACAAATTCTGAAAACGCAACGCGGCCCAAATTCCCCATTCTTTTCCAACTTGACCTCTTCGTAAGATGAGCCTATTTTCCGCATCATTCTCACCAAAAAGCGAACATTTTTTGAATTCTTCTTCCACACAAACTTTGTTTCATCAATGCAGACATACCATTTGTTGTAATATTTTGTGAATGGACAGAGCACTCGGTAATGTTCAATGATTGTTGTATTCCCCTTTCTACAATGCAACGAGACTAAACTGTCCCTTTGAATAACAATCTCTTCGGTGCCCCCAAGAGAGTCTGCCACATATCCTTGCTTTTGTTTGTCTTGGCCCCTTTTAGCTTTGGCTCCCATCCAGCGTTGCTGAAACGATTTCTGCTTAGTGTCAAAAAGTAGTGACCCCTTTTCCAGCCTACCCAAATCCAGATAACTCATAACTTTCAGGCAGGACTTCTGAATATCAGAATAATTCGTTACATTTAGTAACTCCTTCACAGCTGCAAAAATTTCATCACCATCATCACCTGTATCTCTGAAGAATGAAGTTAATTCAAGATCGTCCAGATTTATGGTATTCATACCCATATCATCCTCCTCGTTGTTTGAATTCTGTTGGTTGGCATTGTTGGAATCATCAGAAGTTGAGAGATGAAATGCATTGAATGCAGTGATGACATCAAGTTCCATCCCAGATGACCTCATATCATCTTCATCACACTGCGTAGCCAGATTATCATTGGTCTCAAGAGTGTCAGGTAAAGAGTCTCGGGGGTCTTTTGATGGAGGTTTGAAGAATTCAACAATAATGGAACGGATATCAGCTGGAGAGTTGTACTGTGCCTTGACTAGAGGTGATAACCCATTTCCTTCTTCAATCCCAAATAGTTGTAAGAAAGGTTTCATGTAAGTGTTCACTGCTTCAATAACACCCTTCACTTCATCCCAAAGTTGATGAACAGCAGCCTTGGAATCATCAATAACTACTGGTCCAGAGGAAGGCTGCTTTGATGCCGCCTGCTTCAAAGTTTCAACATACTCTCGAAAGGTTGACAGATAACCTTTCAATGTACAGTTGCTTCTTGCTGTTACCAACCCACTGCTGTATATTGCATCGAAGCGAATTTTGGTCTTATCAACTATACCAATGAGCTGCTCCAGATTGAAGTCACTCTGAGTCATTCTCCAACACCCATAGGTATGTTCGTTAGCTTCTGATGTTAACCTACGAGGTTGTGAAACATCATCTCTGGTGACAAGAAAAAGAAGTGAAATTGTCTCAAGCAACATGTTTCGCTTATTTGGGAGCATTGTGTGAGGATTATCTTTATTCCCACTGGATTGAAAGGAAGTGAACCATACTGTTGACATGTAGATCATTGCTGCACGGACTCTCCATGATGAAGTTCTTGAATTGACTGCAAATAGACGCATCCTCATCATCAATAGAGACACAATGGTGACAGCAACATTACCTGTGTCTGCAGAGTCATTTTCAATCAACTTCTTCAATGTGTCATGGGAGCATAAACGCAATACTACTGCATCTGAGGCATAGTCTTGCGGACGGTAAAGCTCTTTTGCCACCCCAGCTTCCTGCAGTAGAAATGGATCTACAACATAATTACCAATACATGCAGCACACGAACCACCCACCAGTTGGAATCGGCAACATTTTGCATTATGGTTGGGATCAGGTAATGAACAAACATTGGTCAACCCATCCAAATAGTCAAGAAGTGTTTGCATGTTCCACTGTACTTCGCAAGATACGCCATCTGTTGTTTGATTCAAAACTGCACTATTTCTGATTGATTTTGTGACTTCTTGAGACAATGTAACCATCCTCTTTCCAAACAAATTTGACTCATTGACAGTTTGGGCATTACCTGCCACGACCAAATAAGGACACATACCAACCGGGGTATTCTGAAAAGAGACCACACAAGCCTTGACCTCATCTGCCATGGCACCATATTTTCCATCAATGCAATCCTTAATTACTTTTGATATCTCATCATTTGATTTCCCACTGACATCAATACGATGGTTTGGATAAACACCACCAATAATTGCCTCTAGCTGTGGAGAGTACTGAAAGGTCTTCACAAGAACTGTTGCATCCACCCCAACTGTAAATACGACTCGCTTATTCACATCACCGAACTTCTCACGAATAGTACCAATGTAGTTTTGAATGATATTCTTGATCTCTCTATCCTCGAGATCAATGAAAGGGGAAGATCGACGCACTGCAATCATTCTTTTAGCATGTCTTAAAGTCATGCACTGACCAAGGTTTCCTGATACGAACTCATAAGCTTGTTTATTACCAGATGCAGCTAGTGCAATGAAGAAATTTCTAACCTTGTCGTCATATTTAACATTTCTTTTCCCTGACATCTTTGTCACCAAAGCTTTCAACAACAAAGTGACTAAGCTACACTGAATGCCATGAGCATTTGTTTGGTACATAGATACAAACTGACTGAGAAACTTGTCTTCGCATGGCACATTCCCATTGTTGATCCCACATATATCATCCTTAATTGGACACTTCTGGACAGACTTGTAGTAGTCCATCTGCGATGAAACATACCTCTTGAGGTCACAACCTCGTTGGCTCAACCAAATGTCCTCAGTCCTTGTGAAAGAATTCATGAAACTATAGTCTGTTGAAGTCAGATGCACCCTTGTTATGAGTTCTGATGCGATGCGGAAGCTCTTCCCCCTTCTATTTATCAGTGCTTTAATCTTGGTGAACTGGGAATTGTTACTTCGGATGATAAAGCAATGCTCGCACTGAAAGGATTTGTCATGTCTGATTGATCCATCTACACCTGAACACTTGACCGCAAATACAGTGTACCATTTACCAGCAAACAACCCCATCTTGTATCTAGCATCCTGTGAAATAGCTCCATTTAACATAAAGGCTTCTGCATTTAACTGGAACTCATTTTCTCTGAACTTTGGAACAATTCCCTGACATGTTGAAGGATTTCGATTGTTGGCAGTAAATGCACTGGTAGGTGTCTGCAATGGCTTAGTTGAAAGTGCATTGAAAGAGGTCGAATTGTTGGTAGGTGCAGGATTTTGATGCTCCCTTTGAAGTATTGAAGTTTCAGTGGAAGTGGGTGTCGTTTTCTGCTTTTTGACAAAGTAGGACAAAACAGATGTTTGATTCTTTGTCCTGTTGCCCAATATTGTTCTTTCAGCTGTGCTCAATTCTGTATTTCCTAGTCTCTTTTTTGCATCAATCCTCTCAATTTCTTCCTGCCTTACAACCAGTTGTTTGTGTTTAACACTGGACTCATGTTCTTTCCATCGGCCAATTGTGAACGCTCGATTTTGATCCTTTCTCACTAGAACTTCTCCACAAAATGCACACACATAGAACTTTCCATGAACTGTGTCCACAGACAAACAATATTTACTGGTTGCAGGTAGGTTCAGAAAAGCAGAATGTTTAGTTCTATTCTCAGCAGCTGGAGATAAATCAATTTGAGAGGTATCACAGTACGAAATAGCAGCATTTTCATCTGTATTGGTGGAGGATAGAGTCTTCTTATCATCACGATCAAGATCAGCAA
This sequence comes from Cyclotella cf. meneghiniana, assembly GCA_036940065.1. NCBI lineage: Eukaryota > Bacillariophyta > Thalassiosirophyceae > Thalassiosirales > Thalassiosiraceae > Cyclotella > Cyclotella cf. meneghiniana. The sequence goes on from JALLPD010000009.1 coordinate 35,161, forward strand.
CTGCCTTTCGCTTCAATGGAGTATTGGTTGGAGATCCGATAGGGTCATTATGCGGTGAGAAGGTAATATCTGATAATGCTGGAAGTGAAGATGAATATGGATCTTCCAACATTGACAACCTATCAATTTCATCTGTGACTGAAGGATAATTTATTTGACAGGTACTATCATCTGAGGCTGACAAAAGGGGGAATTCAGGCATCTCAAATGTAAGATTCTTTGAGCATCTTGCAACAATTGCTGCAATCTGATCCTGTGACAAGGAGACACCACATGAGGAAAGAAAACTATTCCATTCATAACGCCAGTCGGGGAAATTATCATCCTGACAGTCCAAGCAGTACTTCCAACACGAGAATCCGATTGTACTCTTCCAAACACAACATGCAACAGTTCTTCCACAGACAGTGCATAATTTTGCCCGCCTTTGATTTATCATTTCAGGAGAAAAAATTTCCTTCAACTCATATTGCTCAATGTTGTCCTCTGTCATTGTCGTAAAATTGTCACTTCACCACTTTCTGTTATTTAGGGGAGTTATTAGTGATGCTGTTGATTCGATCTGTGGTATGAAATGGGAGGTGAGGCCGCGTTTTATTTGACAATTGACGTCTC